>CARXXK010000002.1:11815896-11994889 GCA_949089665.1 Macrosiphum euphorbiae | reverse complement strand
TTAAAATATAACTATGACTAACTTCTAATACTCGTTATTCGCAAGACAATTTTTACAAATTATAAAATGATAATATATATGCATTAGTCTTAAATACTATAATTTTAAAATCATTATAGCACCCATATCTTTAAATCTATCATAATTTATCCTTAGTATACAAATTTACATAATTCAGAAAATACTATTAAATTTTGAATTGAAAAAAAACCGAATATATCTATACTTAAATAAAAATACAGGATAACTAATAGCGACAGGCCATACGGAATCTGGGGTGATTCAATATACATAAATACGCTTTATAAGGCATATATATATCGTATATTATACACCCACTCATTTTACACACACGAAACACATACAATATAATATTTAACACCTCTCCGATAAGACGTTTAGTAAAAACAACACAATCAATTATTATCACGTCGCTCAGACGACACCGTTGTAACTCATATTATAATATTAGACCCCTTCAAAAAAGACATTCGGTAAAAACAACAAAATAAATATTACCAGCAGCACCTTTGTCACAACGCACAAAATAAAATAAAATCATAAACACATCAGTACATTAACATTACGTATTAATCGATGCATATAAAAAGAAGAGATTACACAAAAATCACTCTAAATAAGGATCATACAGAATCGACTTTTCGGACTGTCTTTTACATAAGAGGGATGCACAACGTCCACGCAAGTAAGCACTTCGATAATATTTTTTCCATTCAAAGCAAATGCGTCCACATGTGCACCTATGTATATTGATTATTGAGTTATTCCGATTTTCGGTAAGACTATATAATTAACGATCTCGTATTACTGAACAAAACTCACTTTGTTAATATTATTCATTGACATCATATCTATTCACCTTTTACAATTTAAAGTTCTGCGGCTATCATCGTATTATGATGCAGTTATAGTATTATTATATAGTTATATTATTATCATTAGTTCTTAACCATGGTTATTTAATAAGAATAATATAAGTACCTATAGTATAATAAGTGCTCGTTAACTACTTAAGTTGCATTCGGTTAGCCATCGATTACATACGAATGCTAAGGATGTAGGGATTTTTAAGAGCTTTATTTAGTTTTACAACACAATCACAAGTGTACGTCAACGTAGATTTATATCATTATCATTACTATCTATTTTGAATATAAGTATAATATTAAGAGTTCATCAGCTTTGTACATCGACTCTGTACGATTGCTACGGATGTATGGATGTTAAGAGCGTACGAGTTACTATGATAGACAAATACCAAATCATAGATAACAAATTCGTGTAATTGGTGTTCTAACTCAGGAGAAAAATATCCCTTAATATATTGAGTGTTAAATGTAAGATAAAAACAAGTATTATATAATATTATATACGTCGCAGTGACTTCAAGCATCGAACTCGACCCGGAATTCACGAAAAATCCAGTCATTTTTACTTTTAATTTCCCATTTTTTTCTTTTCGTACTTTTATTCGACTACAAAAATTATCTGTTGAACAATGCGGTTCTTGTTTAAGACAAAAGTTTGTATCAGCTTTGGCAAGGGACACTCCTTAAAAGGCATAAATTAAGTAATTATTTAAAAATATGATGTTCAGGTTACTTAAACATTCCAAAAATCTAAATAAAAAAGTTATGCTCAATTTATTGAAATATTAATATAATAATATATTAGGTATTTTTGTATAATAGGTATTAAGTATATCTATATAATGAATTATTCTTCACATATTCTAAATATGTTTACGAGATTGATGTTGTCTGGCATTTTACTTTAATATTAAGACTGGGAAATATATGATATAACTTTCAACTTTACTATTGCAGTATGAAACAAATATTATAAATATGTATAACATAAAATGAAATAGAATTTAATATTTATTGAATAGAATAAATTTGTAAATAAAACGTATATGTATACTGTATAGTATGTATATATTATTGTAATAAATTATTGAGTAATTAAAATGAATAATCGTATAACTATTATTATGATAGAGTATTGAGAATTGTAATATTTAAAGCTTATACAAACGTAAATTCAACACGAAAACAACAATAAGAAATAGCGTTCAAACAGAATTGATCAATAGTAGAAATATTATAGGTAGTGTAATTTAAGTTTTGGATAAGAATCTATAGACATTATTTTTTTACCTATATAATAGTAATATTATGCTGATCTCGCCAACATAGTTTGAACATAAACTTTTTTTTTAAATTAAATCGAACCTTGTCTTACAGAATACATTTCTAGAGCTCAGCCAATCTCTCCAACATAATCCGTTTCCAAACCTCCCAATCCAAATGTCTCCGTCAAATCATTAAAGCATCATACTATACGTATCTATCCACACACCCCACAATGACCTCTTTATTCTCCCAAAATGTAGCCAACACTCTTTATAATAGATTTCATTCCCGTAATCCCGTCAACAAAGCCATCGCAGTCCACTCGTAACTGATTTATTAGCCCACAACATCCCCGGTGACCCTGTAAGGAGCTTAAAACGCAAAAGGTGCCGTGACCTGGATGAGCCGACCTACCCACGGGCAAGTGCCTTCAGCATCGTGTAGAACTTTTACATATTATCGTAAATAATATTATGTTGTTCATGGTGCTATAAGAAATTAAAGTTAAAAAAAAAAAAACTAATCCTATTAGAAATTTAACTATCTACCTATGATAAAATAATATTACTTATGTTACTGTTGATTTTTCATTTTATTTAGAGTAAAACATTGAAGAAAATATTCCAATCAAGTTTTTATACCTACTTGTTAAACAATATTATAATAGGTACCCAACAAACGAGACATAACATTCCGAGAAATAATCATGCACAATAATATTATTATACATAATAGTTATCAATATAATATAATTTATAATAAGTCAGATTAAAGATGGTGTTATTGAGTTATAATTAGTGTCAGAAGTGCACTACTCGTCTTCGAACGCGTAGACTATTAAAATGGTTATAGACATGCAGCTTATTGTCATTACTAGGGCTCTGGCTAGGGGGCGCTTCCCCCTAAACGCCCTCGAAGCGTAGTATGCAATGGGCTGTGGCAAATCCCCCACGCTTCTTGCAGCAAAATTTAAGCCCCCTCAAATTCGATAACGCATTGACTGGAAATATCTGGTGTGACTTGAATTCAGGGAAGTTATAAAAGGGGTTTATGGCCGGAAACTATGTTGTTTACAAATTACACCAAATTGTGCATCGGTGAATGTGTCAATTATTATTTAAAGCCGACCCATCTGACAATAAGTATATACTAACATTATTATAATATGTTGGTTATAATATTAGGTATGTATGGTAGGTATAGGTATTCGGCATGCGAATTAATGCAAATTTATAATGTTTTATTGCTTCGAATGAAATTCTCGACTTTCATACTATGTCATGCCAGTTGGTACTCATCTCACCGATTTGCAATTATTTGTAAACCATAAAAAATCAATTGCCTTTGATCAAACATTCAAATTATAAAAAAATCGAAATTCCATGCATGACAGTTTTTTTTATGTTTAATTATAGTATTTATGACATACTATACGTATCTACCTACTACTTATTTTATTTTGATCATTGACGTAATCCAAATGCACAGTTAATTTTTTTGTTTACTTAAAATAAAAAACCGATATTTTTTTTATTCGAATGAATTTAAAAATGATTATTATCCGTTCAAACAAGGATAATATTACTCGTATTGTTATAATAGTTATAACTGTCAGCCATTGTATTGTAAATATTTTATCATTAGTATAAATTTAAAAATCGAGTGTAAAAATCATTTTTTTCAATATATAAATTATATAAAAATTGTTTGGGAAAAAAGCCTGAGATGTTCTAAAACTATTATTATTTCTGACGCATTGTTTGGAATACCTGCTTACGTAATGTTATACGTTTATTCCCTCAAAGGTATCTCGATTACACAGTGTCAAGACAAATTACTTAGATATTGAACGTATGTACCAAATACCAATGAATAGCACATTTTAAGAATCGTTATTTCCATGTACAGAACATAATTTCGTTACATTTCTATCATATCTACCTACTTGTATACATTAATCATAAAGTTTCTTAGTTTAAAATTTAGCTAATTTTATTTCACATTATAGTAAAATTATGTAAGGTGGAGAAAACATATGCCAGTGTTATGTCCTCTTCAGTGGTGTATATACAAATTATTTTCACAAGGGGCCAATTTAACACTAGTCAGCATAGCTCGACCAACATAGAAATAACTATAGATTTTTTAGAGAACTGGGTGGTTATAAATACAAATAAAAATTATATATTTTATAATTATTATGTAAAATTTATTTTTTAATTCTTTTTTAAAAAATATTGACAATTTCATATATAATTATACATTTTAATAATGAATTGAACACATTAAAGTCATCAAAGCAAGTCCTGACAATCTAACATTTCCTTGTTGATTCCTCAAAACGATTTCAACCAACCGGCTAAATTAATTATAGTTAAAACCTGTAAACAATGTAGATATACATGAAATGGTTTAATTGAACCTGCAATTTCACTATGGGCTTTGGCCTAGGTCCCGTCCCCCTATATACGCCACTGGGACAAAATGTTTTTGTTTTATCATATTACATTAGGTAGTACTACTAAAAGTCTAAAAATATAACAATGATAGTAGTGTTGGTTTTTGAACATCGTGTGTTTTACAGAAGATATTACAACAAGTTTTTTATTAAGTTATCACTTACTTCTATGATGAATTATGTATTTTAGGACTTACATGTAGTCGTTTAATCTGTCTAGAGACTGACGGAGGACAAAAACTGTTTTTTTTTTTTTTTTACACAAGTTAGTTTTAAATTTGAAACTACTATGAACTATTAGAATATTCAAATGACAACCGATATTGGCGCTTGGCAGAATACTTTTCTAAAAATGTTGAGTAAAACATTTAACTATATTATTTAGTTTTATATATTAACATTTTAAACTATATAAGAGGAAACGTCGACCACAAAAAATATCACAGTTTAAGTCATTCTACTTTATTCCTTCGACTTAATACTAAATGCTATTACAAAAAAATCTAGAAAGTATTCTGCTTTAAGTTATGAAGTTATGTAGGTTACCATTCAAAAACCACTGCTGGGGCACTGCTCTGGTGGCACTGCTGGGAGCATTCCTATTCTTATTAATGTTATTTTATGTCAATACACTTACCTTATTATACTTTGTATGCTGTATGGACTGTAAATATACTTTTTAAATAAAAAAAAAAAAATACCTGCTTTATATTTTTAAAAAGGTTAATATACTTTTTAAATAACCAATGTTTAATGGTACTTGTCAGAAACAGTTTAATATAATCACACAGTGTATAATATACAATTTGAAATATTTTTTTTTAGTTTTTAGCACTCTTTAATTTACCTGGATTATAATTGTTATTACTATTAAAGATATTAATTTTATTTTCATTAAAAAGTGTAGGTATATTAATTGGTCAATAAACAATTTTCTTTCCATAAATTATTTTTAATCGCATTATTAACGAGCTCATTAAACTTAAAACCTAGTATATATTTTTGTTATTATTATACCATTACAATTACATTTTTTTTAAACTTAACAAATAAGAATCTTTAAGGTTTCTTATCACCACAAGAATTTTTGTAAAATAGTTTGCAATTCTTAAATACTTTTCGCTATAAAAATGAGTTTATTTTTATCAAAATTATTATTAAAAAATTAAACATGTTATATTCAATTCAGCCTTAAAGTTGATAATTTGATGATTATTAATTTAAAATATAATTTTCAGGAAAAAAATAAAAATAAAGAATATGAGACATAGGTTAGGTACCTAGAAATTTAGATAAACAACATACAAAACTGGTAAAACCTATGAAAGTTTAAAAATTAAAAATGTTTACGAATGTCGTCAACTTGAAATTAGTCTAATTAGGTATTTTATAATTTAATCGTTTACAGAAAATAATAATGAAAGTACCATTATTTCGGTTCTACAATTAATATTTTGTGAAGTAAGAGTAAAATAATAAAAAAAATATTTAATGAAGAAGCATTATATGTTTGAATGTGTAATTGTCGATATAATTTGAAATTCAAAACTTTAAAAGCATATACAAAATATTATACAAAACTTTTTTTTTTGAATTTCACTTAGAAAAATATATTAATGATTTCCGTATTTTAGCCTCAGATATTAAAATTGAAAATTGTACGCATTTTTAACTAAAATAATTTACACATTTTCAAGATTTTTATGAATTTTATATAAACCCGAACTTTGAAAGCTGCAATAGGTGATGGATAATATGCACAATACACACAAAAAACACGTTGAAAGTTGTTGGACTAAAATATAATAGCTATAAACGTTCAAAGTTCCGCTCAAAATCTAAGACAAAGTCTCTGTGAAGAACATTACATCGCACTTAATATAATAATATTGTGATAATAGTAGATAAGCTATGCTTATTAAGCTTATACGGTACAGTTGGATGGATTCAGCTTTCGCAGGTTCCTTTACCAGACGATGCACTCCACAAGGGATGGTATATAGAATTGAGTTCGGTATACTCAGTGCCGTAGCTAGAATTGTTAAATGTGCAAATTTAGTCTGTATTCCCATTATTTTCCATTAATATTTAATCTAAAGATATTCTAAATAAGCAAGGGATAGAAGGTACAATATAACAACAAACAGCTATAATCTACTAATAACATTCAACACTTTGACATTTCATTATTCCAAATGAGTGTCTTTAATAAATAGTTATCTTCCACCAACATATAAAAAAAAAACAAAAAACAACATAGTATAGATATATAAAACAAATACGTCAAGCTCATTGTAATAATTTGTTTACGCAACATCGGATGATTCAACTTTTTTTTCGTATTTATAAAAATTTGAATCGTATGGGCCTCTGCATGTTATCGGAAAATAAAACAAATTATACGTCTAACTAGAAATCGCTGTAGTAGTTACGTTGTTTATTTTTTGTACTTGAAGCACGCACTCTCGTCCACTCGAAACTCGAAAAATAATAATTTAGAACGATAATTATTATAACAAACGGAAATAGGGTCCAATTGTAAAGCACGAATCAATCTCAACTGAATTATCGACGCAGACCCACAAAACGCTATTATAATAACACGTCGGAACAAACAAAGAAACAAACAAAAAAAAAAAATGATTAGTCGAAAAGTAATTCACAGAAATAGAGGAAAATTGTCAACTCGAAATTATATTTTTTAAATTTTTCATTTAGTCGGTGGAAAAATATTTACTTATTGTTATCGACGACACATTGTTATTGTTATAATTATGCATGGCTTGCTTTGAACCCATATTTTTGATTAGATTTTAAATTATCGTGAACTTAAAATCGGCCAAAGAAACCCTAAAATATATATTTTTAAATACTTCTATTATGGAGCTTTAGACTGAAATATTAAAAAATGAACATATTCATTGCGTAGAAAGCTTTCTTAAAACTAATGACTGAAAAATAAAAATATACATTCAATTGTGTTGATAATATACGAGGAAAAATAAGATTATTCATTTTGTGACTTCTATTTGGGAAAACGTATAATATGACAAGGTGTTTTTCAACGGTATATTCAAGTTTCTTATTGTCGTATATTGTCCGAACTTGATACATTAAAAAAAAAAACGACAGGTATACACGTGACATGCTTACAATTTGAGTGCTATAGTTACATATTATTATTATATATACACCTAGGTATTAAAAAAGGAAATTTATTATATAATTTACATCATAGATTGTGATCTAACAACCTAGTACCTATCTATTAAATGTTCATTCATACATTCATACATTCATGGTATATTGAATATGATATAGGTTATGACCGTGTATTATACATAAATACCTTGGTTACCGTTAAAAATGTTATTACAGGTATCCAAAGACCTCGTTATAATATTGTCAAAAGTATTTTTTTTATTGCTGATTTGACAAAAATGTAAAAGTTCAGGCTTTCAACTGACAGCTTGTTTTTTAAAATAAAATGTCTACCACATTAGTAACCCGCAAAACTTATGAGAGCATTAAGAAATAAATTAATACATTTGACGTTTATTCGTCATATCTTGTTCTAATGATCCAAGTAAAAGTAAAAATAATAATAATGTCATATTTCTGGTTAGTTATTATAGTATAATATTATACTTAGGTCATTACCGTAACGACAGCATAAAATACGTCTGTCTGTACCTATCTGTATAGGTCGAAACCAATAGCATTGAAGCTCTTCGCTCGCTGTATTATAATATTCAGTTAGTTTTCAGTATATTTCTGAAATTTTTCATTTTGATTTTCGTAATGTTTATTTTGTACTTTTTTGGAGACGTTAACAACTTTATAGTAATATTTTCATATTTGATCACGTCAATAACTTTCTTGTTATATGTTTATAGATACAAATTATTTAAAAACTGTTCTTTCAAAATTTTCTTTCTTTTAGCAAGTATTCTCCAAACATTATACGAGTTCACAAAGTTTAAATTGGGTCCTCCAAAAAATATTAAAACTTCAGTGGCATAGCAATAACAAAAATACACTTATATAATATCCAGCGCCACGGTCGTGGAACGAGCTAAGTAAAAAAAGTGGGTAGGTGGATGTCGCTCTGATGTTCAGTAGGTTACAAGTGGGTCACTGTAATGGATGGTGTTAAATTAGAATTCAATGCTATATAGTATATATCATTGTATAAGAAAAACAATTCTGAGTGAAAACGATCAGTCAGCCTATGATATTACTAAGTATATTTGATGATATTATTGTGAATAAAGTAGTTTATATATTCACCTATTTACAGTGGAACCTTGTTTTAAATTTTCAATCCTTAGCTATAAAAATTGAACATTTTATAAATTTTTAACTACAAAATAATTATTAAATTTTGACAAAATTCGAACTTTAAATGCTTAAAAAAAAAAAATTGTGTGCATGAGAAATCGAGTAAAGAAATCCAATATTGTAAAAATATGATTTTCAAACGCTCATAAAAGTTTTATTTTATTTGCTTGAAGACATTTTTTTTTGATAAAGGTAGACAAACTTATGATTAATCTTGTGTTACATTTTAAAATCTTAGATTGAAAAAGAAAAATTCTTATGAATTCTCAACTAAAAAAAAAGTTGATAATTTTCTTGATTTTTTCGTATTTTGTCAAGATTTTAACTTTAAATGCTTATAAATATTAACTGTGACTAAGGGTTTTTATTATTTTTCAAATGTCATTGTAACAATATAGTAGGAGCCTTGTATAAAATTGTCAAACCCAACAAATAAAGTTTTATTAACATTCATTGGAAAAAATACTAATACAATTGGAAACAGAAAGTGTCCTAAACAAATCAAAATATTCTGAAAATTTTGTCGTGAATAGAAAATACAAAAATAAGCGACCAGTGAAAATTGTATGTATATGCTGTCATTATTTGTTTGGGATTTACACCAAAAACCATAATCGATTTTGAGCAGTCACAATATATATTATACAATATATTATAATGTAACGAGTAACGTAATTTTATTTCTTTTTAAAAGTAATAATTTACCCAACACTGCTTATGTTCATACTACTCACTCGGCGACAACGAGTCATTTGTTGTAGAGTTACACCCAAAAATCAAAACGGTTTTGTGAAAATCTCAGTTTTTCTCAGTTTTTCCTTAGTTTTTTGTTTGTTTCTCTTTTGAAAACTATTGGGATTTTTTTTTCTTTTGACCTCCCAAAGTACCAACTAGATTCTTTTTCTTATGACAATCGAAGCATTTTTGCTGTCCCAAAATATGATGAAAGACACAAAAAAATAAATACTCCTTGGAAGTTTGCGTTTGAGTTCATTACATAAAATCATATTGCATACGAGTCTGACATTTTATGTCTTTGTTGTCCTTGCTATCATATGTAGCACATACCTAGGTAATATTATAATATTATAATATTAATGCAGTCTCACCTAACTATAGTATGATAAGCGAGTATATCTAGTTTGAATCTCGGATGAGTAAAATTATATTTTTCTTTTTTTTTTTATTTCGTCACGGAATGCTTAATATGTAACCTAATGTTTTTCGATTTCTAATACGCTGATTTCACGGCAACTAATAATTATTATTATAATAGTTTTAAAACCCATGGCAATCATTTATAAACAAATATTAAATAACGTAACGTTTTTTTGTAACTTAAGGGGCCTGCACGGGACCTGTTTTTTTGCTCAAAAACATGCCTTACAGGAAAAACTCTCACGCCTCGTAGATTGGTCCGATTTCCGTAATTTTTTTTTGTTAGATAGAGGAAGACTTCTTACAGGGCGCATTGGACTTGGATTTTCAACATTATTTTTCTAAGTCTTATGTTACAAGTTTGAATTTAATCAATTTTTACAACTTTTTAGTTTTTGTATTATTTTTTGTTTTTAGCGACGTAATCGAAAATCGAAGTCCAATGCGCCCTGTAAAAAATATTCCTCTATCTAACAAAAAAAAAATTACGGAAATCGGACCAATCTACGAGGTGTGAGAGTTTTTCCTGTAAACTGTGTTTTGACCGATATAATACACCCTATCAACCCCCCCCCTAAATAGGTATTGGGTAGTAGATTAGTGGAAAAGTCTTATAATTGAGGTGGCAACTAAAATATAAAATTTAATTTTCAAATTTTATAGAATTGCGGAAAATTTGAAAAATCGCGAGCAGGCCCCTTAACGTTTTTCGATTCTATGTGCCGAAGCCAATACTTAAAATGTCCATAAAAATAGCTGTACGGCCTTGTGCGTATATTATATTATCGAAGTAGGAGTGGCCCATTTAAACTGTGTAAAATACTGGTTAGTTTGTTCAGCGACATAACTAATTTTCTAATGCATCAATTAACTCCTAGTAAACTCCAAAATATCAGAAATATTGTGTAGAATGTGCTTTTGAAAAAATCATAAAAATCGTAAGTTTAGAAATTAAGTTATAAATGAAAAAATGTGAACTTCTTAACGGAAATATATATTAAACTCAGAATCACGGTAGCCGTCGTCGTAGAAACAGCTTTGCCAATGTTTGTTATCTACTTCATCGGGAAAAATATGACAAAATTACCGTACTATAAACAATATTACCGTTATTATACCTAGATCATAGTTTAAATATTCAATATTTACTCAGTATTTATTTTTTTTTTTTACACAAACAATATTGTTGTCCGTACTTTACGCCATACTTTATACAATATACTATATAAAATATAGGTAGATACATTATCATTATTTGCATTGATGACAAAATTAGTGATTTCTCAACAAAAACCCTTCGTAAAGTACTTGTAAGAATGGCTAAGTAAAAAAAATATAAGATCATTAAGCACTATAAAGATGTGATATCATGAATAAATGCTAAGTATATTGAATTTATGTAAACTTATTGTATTTCAATAATTTATTTACTTGGCGAGGAATTATTGGTTAAAAGAAACAAAGTGTGATGAACAAAATAATTAAATGGCGAAGGGCTATTAAAATATCACTTATTATTATTTTAAAAATATTATTATACTATTCTAAATAATTCCTCGCCAAGTAATACTACATTATTGAAATACAATAAGTTTACTAAATTCAATATACTTAGCATTTATTCATGATATCACATCTTTATAGTGCTTAAAGATCTTATATTTTTTTTACTTAGCTATTTTTACACGTAATTTACAAAGGGTTTTTGTTGAGATAATATATTTATAGGTACCTATATATATACCTATATATATAACCTAACCTATATTATATTAGTGTGTATAGAGTATAGACTGATTCATTTAACGTTCTACGCTATGTTTCTCAGTTTGTTTTAACGTTTTAGATTGGTTTATTAATATGTGTTATAGAATTTTAAGAATTGATGACTTATCAATTACACTTCTTGTTAAGTTTTCTATTAACACATTTCTTTACCACTTCAAAAACATCAAACAATTTGTAGCACATTTTTGTTAGTTATTTGATATTAATACAATAAAATGTAGGAACCTTAAATATTAAAAAAAAAAAATTCATAACATTAGATTATAATTGATAAAAATTTGAGATATTTAAAAAAAATGTATATTAACATCAACCACAAAATATATTAATATTGAAACGAAAAAATTATCATAATTACATAATAAATAATAATATTATCTGTGTTGTTAAGATAATTCAATTATAAAGCAAAATAATTTGTGTATATTTAAATTGTAATACTTTACGTACTCATAACTTGCATACAAATTAGAATATCGTATAAAAAAGTCTGCAAGATAATGTTTTTAACTTTAAGTTTGATAATAATATATCAATTATCTCCGATACAAAAGCTATCAGCTTAAGGTTGGTTTTTCTGAATTCTTACAATATTAAAAGTTTCAATATTGCACGTTGGTCAAAGAGAGAAAAAAATAGAGTGCGTTGAAATCCTCATAATAAAAATACGATATCCAACATAAGTTTATTAGTTAATAAAATTATATTCAAAAACATTCCTGTTGCATTTTTTTTAAATATGTACTGGATCAAAAAAACTTTTTTTTTTTTACAAAAATGTCAGATACCTATATTAAAATTGCTTTTAGAAACAATTTAAATTTAACACATAAATTAATATGATTTTTAATATGATAATTTTATTTAAAAAAATTCATTGATAGAATTTTAGAATTTTGAATTTTTTTTTCCGATAAAAAATGTTTTATGCAGTAAGATTGCATATGCAGGAAACAAATCAATTATTTTTAAATTTAACACAATGCCATCAACGTATTATAATTAATATGGTAATTGTACTTAAAAATGGTCGTTATTAGAATTTCAAGGACATTTTAGTTGAAAAAAAGACATTTTAAAAGCTGTAACAAAACTGCGACAAAGCCATAATACATTTTACATGGACACTTTTGCAGTTTTAAACAAAATCTTGACTTTGTTCATTTCAAAACTCGATTATTTTGACACTCAGAATCTGTATACCTAGATAGGTGCTTTTTAAATTATGAACGCTGTGTTAAGTGTAGAATCAAAATACGTTAATTTCCTGATAAACTTACATTTTGGTTGGAAAATAAGTCGTACAAATTTAATTATAAAGTTTTGAGCTCTAGACACTTGATGTGGAAATGACAAGTGTTGTTAAATCAATTTTTTATTACATAAAGTGTTTATTTGATTCTTCGCTGTGCAAACGTCGTATTATGATGATCAATAATAATATTATACGTCGATCAGATTTCTGAACTACAGTAGCTTACAATAATGCCAATAAATTCCATAAATTGTTCTATACATTTAATAACAGTAGAAGAATTGTATTTATGACTAATATAACATTATTATTATTATTATGTACCTAGGTAGGTATTTACTATTTAATATTTATGCGAAAACGAATGGATAACGTTCTATAACCACTTTTGACTATATTATTATTATGTTTGTCTCCAAAATATGTTGTACACGAAATCGTAGATAATTTATGTTTTAGGTATAACCCTAGCTATATAATTGCATATTAATTATACAGCAGTTCGTGTTTCGTCATACGGAATTGTTAACTAAGGTGGTTAAAATACTATAGCGTAGGTACCTATACCCTTATAATTTTTTAACCTTCGGTTTACCAGTATCCCGCTTCAAAATCAAGTAAATAAAAAACTTTTGACAGGTGCTGTTAAATGCGTATAGGTATAGTGTTAAATTCACTCTGCATTTATTATACATTATAATCTGACACAGGCGTGAGCTTCAAAAACGTCCTACAAATTATTTACAGATTATATTATATCTCATCTTTGCAGTATATTTCTTTGTCGGTCGAAGATTTATCAGACGTGTCTACACTCTCTACAGCACTTCGATACACGTCATTACTACGACGTCCATGAATCAAAATAATATTATTATATTAACTAAAAATCAAATTAATAGCAAATATTAATATTTTTCGATTTCAGGAAAATCGCGTGAGTACTTACGTTGAATATTGAAAATCATTTTTAGTGTGTTGAATTATTGCGAGTTAAATCCTAGTATTATTATACCTATGTATAGTAAATTGTCTTAGAATGTCATATCTTGTATGAGTGAATCATGTTGTAAATGGACGTCAGTGTATTGTGCTGTCGTTACGGCTTATATGAGCCGCGGGGGACAGCCAAACCATTTCTTGGTAAGTAAGGATATTTCTCGCCCACGAGCGTGGTAAACGGTGAATGATGACACTCATCAATACAACAATAATTCACTCAATTTGTGGCTATATATTATAGAGTTTATATACCATGAAGACAACAGTTTTATACAATTACGCATGGATCCTTCGAGTGTTTTGATCTTGGTTAATAATATAGTTTCTCTGGTTTGTGTAGGTACTGGATTGTGTTGGAAATTATTTTTTGATTTAAAGTTGCTCTAAATAATTTCTTTTCGGATGACACTCAATAAAAAAATAATTCACTCAATTACCTACCTATGTTAAAGTGTGTATCTATAAAGACTATAAAGACGAAAGTTTGATTACATGTTTAAATCTTAGTTAATACACTTCATTAATTTTTTTGGCACCTACTGGATTATGATAGAAATATTATTTTTTTATTTATAGTTACATTAAATTATTTCATTTCAGTTTAATCATAAAATACATAACCTACAGTCAATTAAAAACAATTCAATCTCCTTTATTTATTTATTTTAAATGATACAGACCAATGTCGAATTTACAATGTATAGAAAATAGCTACCTATGTTAGGTTATAATAGTAATTAAGACAATTAAGTAACACAATATAATATAATACAATTACAAGTAGATAATTAAGAGTACTGTATATAGATGAAACTAAAAGAGAAAACAACAAATATAACTAATTTTTTTATAGATAGACAAAATTAGATAAGGGAGAGCAGCTTTATGACAGCTTTGAATTTAAAACTATGTAAAGAAGTTTTCACTTTAAATACCTGAGCACTTTAAAACTATTTAAATATTTGGTATGGTCTTTGAGTCCAAAATGTACTAAACTATTTAATTCAAAATGTCTAAAAATTTAATGAGTAATGATTAAGTAATAGTATGATAGTTAAGTAGTAATAATGATTAAAAAGTCATAATTTATATGATATTTTTTTGCCAAAGAGTAGGTAGGTACTTAATATTTTTTGAATTGTCCATCAAGCGTTAATAAGATATTAACATAGCCAATTTTGTTTTCAGAAATAATAGTTAATTCACAACTTTAAGATCACGATATTATATCATGTAGATTTTCAATTTAGTAACCTACAAGGTAAAATATAATTAAACGGAAATAATAAATGTGATTAGACGATATTTTGTACCTTTATCTATAAATTATTATGTAGTGTACGAGCATACACAATTAATTAACTAATTTTGCGTCCTACTACAACGTCAATGGCCTATAATACATTTATTTATTAGTAAATGTAAAATATTTCCGTAGATGAAGAGGACAGTTTTGTTAGTATCAAACAGTTATTTTGACATCTCAACATCAGTCGGTGACTATAATATTATAATAATTATGAACTACAAACAGGTGCTTGGTGGACCGGACATAATCGGTTTTTTTGACTCGATGGTCAACGAGACAGTTTTGAAGCGAACTTTGAAATAACTTTCTGCGAAGTTCTCGGATCATACGACAGCCATAGTAGGCGTCGTTCGTTTGTGAGTTAGGTTAGGTTAGGCCAGTGTAGGTAGGTCTTTTGTTTGCGGCTCAATAACAGTAAATCAACGGGACTCTCGGACCGGATTCACTTGAAAACGAGAGCCATTTACTTTATTCGCATAACTTCCATCCTGTTGCTTACGGTCAGCACTCAACGGCATTGGCATAGGCTCTTTGTGCCCACCAAATTCAGTACCTAAGTATTGAAATAGGGTTTACTATCACTATCGTTGGTCGCATAAAATAGTTATAAAATTAAATTAAATGAATCGCTA
Source organism: Macrosiphum euphorbiae (assembly GCA_949089665.1). Classification (NCBI taxonomy): domain Eukaryota; kingdom Metazoa; phylum Arthropoda; class Insecta; order Hemiptera; family Aphididae; genus Macrosiphum; species Macrosiphum euphorbiae. The sequence continues at coordinate 11,978,790 of CARXXK010000002.1, read as the reverse complement.
CGTGAGTGCCTGATTTGCATAGTAGAGAACTTCTGATTTAATTTTGAACTCCATTTCAAATTATACCGAATGTTGAGTTCAAGTGAACCTTCTAGACATAAATGCGCATGCGTCTGTGTACACGCTGCTCACACATATCTCACCACATTTGCCGCGATGAATTTATCCATACATATTGTGGTCATCACACTGTCGACGATTAATGACTGTTATAACTTGACGTTTAATCTGGTTTATATTGCTGTAACTTTGTATAGGTATATTTTTATAATTATTTGCATACAATAGACTGTCTCATAATGTTCCACGGGATTTAGGTTGTTGGAATAATCGCTTTATTGGCCTCATTCGTTATTTTGAAAATCCTTCTTTAAAATATATTCTTGTTTTGCATCGAAACGTTATGTTGTATCATATTATATTCTATAATGTCCATATAGTAAATAACATTGAAATGGAGTATAATATTATACTCTAGACGCTAGAGGTCATAACTACCGAATTTGTAATTCCGTTCTTTTAATTAATTCACAAACTTTCATAAATTGTGTCGATAATAGAATCGAATTGGTATATACTTTATAATAAAACCAAATGGGCTGTTTAAAATTATTTTTATTGATTGTAAACATTAAAGTGGTTATATATTAGGAATAAAAATATTTAAGTTTTAATAAAACCATTTGCGAAAAATGTGTAATATTTCTTCATATTATTTAAAAGATAGCCGGTAAGTACGTAGATATATTAGTGGCCCAAACAAAACATTTCAGGAAAATTTAAAAATGCATTCAGTATCTTGTAAACGTATTGGGTAAGACTTAACCGTGTACATATTAAGATAAATTGTAATTTGTACGAAGGTCACCACGAAAGTCCAAAATGTTATGTAACTACGACATCAGCATGGTCAACTTACAATGGGTCCTTATCTTCCACTATATAACAAATTGGAAAAAAAAAGAAAAATTCTGGCTACACCATTGACATACATTAGAGTATCATGAGTATCATGAGTATCTTGAGTATCATAATATATCACATTATGAGCAATATTATAAAACTAATTAGTAAATCTCTAATTGGTGCGGATGTAACTCGACACCAAAATCGAAATGACCTAGAAAACACATACCTTGTTGGAGTACCTATGATTTACAAGACCAACACAATGTTTGCATACAATATGCATAATGTATACATGCATGTATTTACAAGATTTATGAGTACCTCGATATAAAATATAAACCGTACGATGATGTTTCATCCATTTGAATTATGTAGCAGTCTCCATCAGGGGCTACTCGAAAAATTGGTATTACTAGTGCATACATATGATAACCGTGGTAGACCAAACAGCTACGTATCCGAATTATAATATTATTTCATTTTTCTAGAGATTCAACAATGAATATTTTATTATTCCCATAAATGTTGTTATAACCTCTTTGGAAACCACAATGTATTCAAATATACTATAAGTCAATTAGCATCGTTATGTACCAAACAAATTAGTTCAAATGAACACAACCTTTATATGCTAAAATATACATTTAGATGAGCGGAGTAGTGGACCAATATTTTGATGGTACCCCTGTGCCACTTTATTTCGCTCATCTAAACTTTCTTTAAATATTTTTTTACTAATTATTACTACTTGTTCAAAATTTAACTTCAAAAACATTTTTTTTTTTTTTTGGAACATTAAATTAAACATTTAAGTAGTTCTTCAAAAAAGTTTAAAAAAAAATAAGAAAGGGGCAATAGTAGTTACCATTCCGCTTTACAGTAGGTGCTGAGTGTATTTCGTAATTGAGTAGGTCACTGCAATGGCAATGGTGTTAAATTTGAGTTCAATGATTATTATTATTTATTATAGGTATGTATACGAAAAACGATTCATTTTGAGTGGAGATGGTCATCAGCCTATAACACTAATTATAATTATTTGATAAATTATATTTATATTTATATGATTTTAATATGTTTTACTTTATTAACAACAAGTACGAAACTATTACGAATTAACTTTGCCAAAAAATCACATTTATTTATTATACTTATTATTGATAATTGATTATTATTATTTTAAAATTGTCTAGTATGGTACTAGTATACCTCAACAGTTAAGTATATAGGTATGTAACACTATAACGATAACAAATTGTAAGTATTGTAATATATTAAAAAATGTTGTTTTATCCATGACATGAAAATAAGTAGGTAACAAAACATTTTTAAAAAAATGCAAACTTTTTGAAATAATGAGTATGAACACATGAAACTCTTTCTATTGTCATTATTATTATTTATATCCCATCGTAATAACCAAATAAATAGAACACAGTTTTGTGGTATCACCCGTATTGGATAGTACGCGGTAAACCAACTATACGCCTTACCCTCGTATTCTCTAGTTAATGACACTATCTAAAATTAATTAGAATGGTACTGTTAACTTTGAAGTACTATGATATGCGCTTGTCAATTATTGGTTCGTTTCTATCTAGTTGAAATTACTCAAAGATTACATATACCTTATTCAGTTTAATAAAACTTCATTGATACATAGTACGTATATCCTATAAAAGGTAAGAACTTAAGAATGACTGAAATTATTGTAAACTAGGGTTTTCAGGTCGGAAAAACTTTTATTATATTAAAACAAACATAAATAAATCACTTAGCAAAGTCAGATTGCCTAGCCCGTACTACGATCGACGTTTCACACGTACAATAGTCGTACCTACGTTCTCTCTGTATCACTCAGCGCCGACGGAACTCCTGTGCCTGCGCGTACGGCGGTGTTATATAGTAAAATATTATTGTTGCCTCAGCACATATTGCTTCACTGGCCTGACATATGTCAATAATTTACAATTTAAAATATTCCTACCTATATTACATATATGTTAAATAATAGTATTTTGACGACTGTCTACAATATACGAAAGTTTCATAGGTTGTAACAATATATTTCCAAAACTCACCCACCTCTGCTATAATTAAGATATGTACAAAATATGATATTGATAATATCTACTATTGTATTCATTTAGAACGCACTAGTTACTTGTACAGTGTTTCAAAAGTCTTCATCTTATATCAAAAATTGATATTTATTTTGAAAAAGAAGATACAAAGAAAGTATTAAAATAACCAAGTTTTAATTAGTTGACTTACAAATGACGTGTACATCCAATTACGAATTTGTGTAGCTCAGCAATATGAATTTGAATATAATTTGAATCCAGTATATTATGTTGTATGACGTATGCCAGGGAGCTAGTGGGGTCACATTAGACATTTGTAAGCAAACTAAAATTTGATTTAAAACTTGATTGTTTTAAGAATATTTTTTTACTTCAAACCACCCCTATAGACGTATATTCTTCTTTTTAAAATAAATGTTGAAATCAGATGAAGACTTTTGAAATACACTCTGTATATATAAATATAGAATATTATCTATTGATTGGGTATAGAGCTGTGCGTGTTGGTTTGAAAAACAATAGTTATTAGTATTCAGTTATGATATTAGTGAAACTATTACGAACCATTTAAACGTAATATTATGTTATAATACATTATACGCATAATGTAACATAATATTTATAAAGCGGTATGCCGCAGCGGGTATTTGAAAGACGTCTTTGTGGTTTTTATGAATTGAAAAATATTCAAATCCCATTTATAGTAATTTTTAAGGGAGAGAGCGATAAAGCCGTGTGTATAATATAAAAAAATCTCGTGAGTCTGACCGTCCTTAAATTCGCACTATTGTTAATGTATATATTATGTATATTTTCTGCTTTTATAAAATTCAAAAACTGAATTTCAATGGTATATAATATATTATATGATGGATGTGTAATGTTTAAAATAAAATAAGTTTTTTAGATTTTTGATGTACGGATAAGGGGATAATCATTAATTTGAAAAAAAGTGTGGGTCGCATGTGACGTGGTAGTATCAATCAGATTAAATTATTAACATTGTACAAATATAAAATTAACAGTATGTGGTTGGACACATTTTGTTCTTTTGATGTCGCTTAATGAGTCCAGTTTTAGTGAGGTAAAAAGGTTTCACGTGTATAAATAACATGGCTTGTTTGTATTAGACTTTGCGAGAGTTTAAACCATATTAGGAAAATTTCCCGAATAATGAAATTACTTTTGTCTGTATCTTTTGAACTTGGTAAACAGTTAAGCTGTCGTAGAGGTATAGTAAAATCAATAGCGTTATCAAAAACAAAAATAAAAATATAATGATATATTAGTACAAATTTACTGAACGCATATTCTGAGTTGGAAAATAATTAATTAAATATAAAATATTTATGATTTCGTGTTATAAAAATAACACCGTATATTATCTTCACACTATCCACTATCACTACCTGTCAAAAACTTGGTTAAAAAAGATAACATTTGTATTATATACTATGTTGTCCGAAATATCTAATCTTTATCAAATACCAGAATATTGGATAAGTATGAACAAAAATAAATACGAGTAGAGGAGTAAACTTTATATTATTCTAGTGCGAGCAGTACATATAAACTGTGGTTTTTGTCATATAATCGTTAAAATTCAAGCTGTATTTTAATTCCGAGTTTCTAACAGTTATTGTAGTTATTGTAGCATTTTGTTTTGAAAATGTGGTAAGACTCCTGGTAAAAAGGATGAATTTGATTAATAATTATAAAAAATAAGTAAGACATTCCTTGAACTGAAATTCATATGTTTATTTCAATGTTTTTGTACAATATAATATGTAATCCTAAATAAACAAGATGACCATTGCTCAACAAGTTCAATTATTTTACTTTGTATTACCATTAACAGAAAACATCGCCTCGCCTGTCCAATCTACTTAGTACGTTGATGATTTCAGCATTTATTGTAAAAGCAAAATCATAATAACAGGTAAAATTCAATTTAAGTTTGTCATTAGTAACCTGACAAAATAGTCTCAAATATCTAGTTTTGTATCATCTCTCGAAAAATCTCAATGTATAATATTTTCATCTGAAAATGCAAACATGAACCAATAAACATTTTTTCGTGGATTCCACTCTTCTCTTTTCACTCTTTCTCTTTCCACTTTCCAGTCTTATCGTTTTTAATTCATCACACTCATACTCACCTTAACGAAAAATAAATGTGCAGTTATGTTATAGTATCTGGCAAAAATGGTTAAAATATTCCAATTAACTACATGAAATCAAACAAAATATTGATCTTTGGTCCTTTCCCCTCCAGTTGTCCAAAAATAAGAAGACTCGAAATTTGCCAAAAAAAAAATATCACACAGTTTTTTAATGGCAACAAAGGATGTCATAATTAATAGGTACTTCATGACGGATTCATATCAAAAGAAAACATATTTTCACAGAATGTATATCTCAAAAAAAGTGAAAATTCTGAATTTCTGAAATTACTGTCGTAATTGCTCAACCAGAAACCCAACACAATCTCCTTCACAATCTAAAAATTTGTAATTTTGCTTAGCCACTCAACCAAAATTTGTTAATTGAATACATATTTTAGCAGTCGTATAAGTTAAGAAGACGTTACAGAGGCATTTGTTGTCTCCGTCTTGCAAGGGCGTAACATAGCAAATTTTACGCTCATCATAATATCACGTTTATCTCTATTAGTATAAAAATTAGAATGAATTGACTTCTTATAACATTTTCAAGTAAGATTATTATTTATGCAATTACAAAGGTTTTTTTATTTTATTTTAATTTTAAAGCGAGTTATGAGTATTTCAAAATTGTAAATCGTTTGTATAATATATTAAAATATATAACTCGCTTTAAAATTAAAATACAAAAAAAAGCCTATGTTATTGATTAGACAATACAGTGAAACCTGTATATAACGGACAGTCACTGGACCAAAATAATTGTCCGTTATAGACAGGTGTCCGTTGTAGACAGGTTTCAATGTTTTTAATCTTTATTAATATTATACGTACATACATATTATATGTATTATACACATACACAATAAATTTAATTTTAATTATTTATTACAATTACAATTATTATTTTTACATTACACACATACAATGACACATTATATTTGTATAAATTTATTAATTATTTCTTAAAAAATGATTCTATTGATGTTTGTTTTTTGAACATCGATTTGGTCATTTCCAACTAGTGATGGATAATTAATTCGCTCATATATGAAAATCCTATGTATTTTTGTCCGTTATATGAAATTGTTGTATTAAATATTAGTGTCCGTGTCCGTAATAGAAGGAGTCCGTTATAGACAGGTCGAAATACATTAGAATGCCTATCTTTTTGCCGGGACCTGGTCATTTTGTCCGTTAAGAGAGGTGTCCGTTATATACAGGTGTCCGTTAAGTCAGGTTTCACTGTAATGCTACCTTTAAACGTTAAAAGAAGTGAATTCACTTTAATTTTTTTAAGCTAACGGAGATAAACGTTGGTTATCTATTGAGCGTAAAATTTTCCATGTTCCGCACTTGTAAGACGGAGTTAACAAATTTCACTGTAACGTCCCCTCAACCTTTTATCTTTTTTTATTTTGTAATCCATATAAATACATTTTATATTTAAATCCATCCGAATAATCATTGTTGACGACTGTTGTATCAAATAAACTATTTTATATGCATTTTTTTGTATTAAAACATTTACAATCAGTTAATTATTTTTTTAACAATGGGTTATCAAATTGTATGTGTTTTGAGTAAAAGTAAGACATGTAATGCTCATCAATACTCATGAATCTTTAAATTGTATTAAATAAATAATTAGTTTATCATACAAATACATTTCATTTAATAATATAATTATTTTAGTAGGTGATGAAGAACATTTACAAACTATAGTTGAAAGTTTTAATACGATTTTCAAAATGAAAGTATTATATTATTGTTTTGTATCTATTTTCTATATACATTTTGGAATGTTAGTACTATAATATGAGTTTTTAACTATAGTAATAATGGTATCATCAACTAAAGTACCTACATTATTCAGAATAGTATTTAAGAATGAACCAGTTTTAAATCATATTATTACGTTCACAATGCACATCAAATTAAATTAGCTATCCAAATTATTTTGACTGAAACAATAATGCGATAAACTTCTACTTACTTTTTTATGTCATTTTTTATATTATAGGTAGTTAATAGAATTTAAATCAGAGAAATTAATTTTAAATGCAATTCAAAAGAATGTAGTCGGGTTAACTTAAATTAGTTTTACATAAACGTCTTCTTTTTATTTATGAAAAATGATTTTTTTATTATATTTTAACGTTTTCGCATTGCCTAACGAATTTAAGATTAGCATTTATTTTTATTTTGAATTCCTCTGTACTTTTCACAAATTTCAATAAACTAAAATTAATATAGCATTAATTTTCTATAACCACATCATTTTTTTTATTAATTATGGTTGTTAATTAATTAATTTGTATTTTAACTAAAATCTTTTACTATTATCTGCCTACTGAGTGTACCACAGCCAAATAAACGGAGAGACTGGACAGAAATATATCATATCAAATTTGTGAAACGATTTGCTTTACAAAAATTATTATCATACTTAAGTTTGATTAGAATTCACCTTTGTAAGTACATAAAAGCTTTTATGGTTTATCAATGTTTCATAAAAAATGTCTTAGATATTCGCATTTGAAACTTAATTGTTATTGTATGATATCAAAAAATTAACTATTACTAAACGTATAGTATCTACTAATTTCAGGTACCACAAAAATGTCTTCACAGAACGAACTTTATGCGTTTTTTTTTTTTTTTGTAACAGATTGTGATTGCAATTTCTTTATTAGTTAATAAATTATTATAACTTGTTGAGGAATACCAATCTACATACCTACTGCCTAAGCAATGTATAGAAGAAAACTCAGTAGGTAATGACTTTAGGTAGATTGGTAAAAAGTCTTTATCTATAAAGATGGTACTTATTTAATTATTTTAGGTGACCTTATCACATACTATTCGATCAGATATCCGTTAACATACTTTTCACCTTTTTTGACTCTCATCAATGATTGAAAAATACGATCGAGCTCAGATTTCTAGTTAATTAAATGAGCACCAACATAAAACTATTGAAATTTGTTCAACCACAAAAAACGTTCTGATGAAAAACAACAGCTTTGTTAAACCAATATAATATTGATCAACACTTTGCTCAAGTCTTAAGTTATTATACACAGGGAACTTTTAAATAATATTAATTTTAAATTCTAAGTGGAGAAATGTATTGGTTTTCTTTATAGATATGTTATGTTCAAATTTGGACGAAATCAGATATTTAAACGAACAATAAAAATATTAGTCAGTTTATAATTATATTTTAAAGCATATTATTATTATTATAGTTTATAATCATTATGAAGTTCTAAAATTCAACGTTTTCGTAAAAATTAATTCAACTTAATATTAAAATAAATTACTTTATATTATATCTTCATTTATAGTATACGCCTGATGAAATCTTCGCTCAGAATCATTTTTCGTATACAATGATTGTACATCATGAAATTCAAATTTAACACATCCATTAGTTTATATTATATTATTATAATTATGTTTAGTGACCTACACACGAAACATAATTATAAAGCTTATTATACAGCTGAGTGGTACCCACTTGCCCATCTTATTTTAAATTTTCATACCATTTAGGTATCAACATTTTATCAATTTATTTCTTAGTTTATAACTTAACTTATGTTCGTATAGTATATTTTATATAGGTATTTCTAATAATAAAAGAAGGAGCTGAAAAAAAGTAAGTACATGGAATTCACTTTTTAGTGTCGATTGGTACGCGTTTAATGAAAAACAATTCGTCTTTTCAACGTCCAATATGCTTCCAAGTTATTTTCAAACTTTTGCCGTGAAAAAATATTCTGTCCACCTTGCTTTAACAAAAAAAAAAAAAAAAAGTAACATTATTAAAAAATCAAATTCACTGGTATTTGTTTGGAATTTAAGCGTTAAGGGCATACCGCACTCGTCTATAGAAATGGTTAAAAAAAAATCCACTCAAAATTATATAATTATTAAAAAAAACAATGCGTTGTACAGTTTTTTTTTTCATACGATTTTAAATAATCTACCTTTATCGACTTTACAGTTGGTGCTACCGATAATAAAACATAAATCAAATGTATACTTATCAAATATGTTTGAATTACTTACAGGTCAGACATATTATATTTCAATAATATGTGTATACTACGGACAATGTTTTTAATATTGATTCTTAAGCTCAGCATCTAGGGTCATTAGCTGTTTGTAGGGTTGTATTGTGGTCGTGGTAGGGTTTGAAACGGTGAGCTTTTACACTTTTGTGTTTGGCAGAACTTTTAAGTGGGCACCCGTAGGTATCTGCCATGCCCAGGTGGGGGATGGCGGCCTTTCTCTCCGGACACCGCGACTGCCCGGAAAAAAATGCCACCCGTAGCCGGGATCGAACCAGCCTCGAATTGCAACCGACGCTTTAGTCACTGCGTTCCCCCTACGGATAATGTGAAATACTTTGTAATGGACATTTTTATAGTTTTTAGATTATTACGATTTATCTCCACTTTATGGACAAAAAAATCGATTTTGTGTTTAAAATTGAATTTTGTGTTTATAAAAACTAATGTCTAGTCATCTATGAAAAAAATCTATCAACAACATATTAGGTAACTATACCCACAATAAATATAACGAAAACACTAAGTTGGAACTATATTACAGAAAGAACAATATTGCTTTGATAGAAATGTATATTACCTACTATAGTAAAACGGAAACTATTAATTTTGATCAGAATTGAAAATAAATTTCAGTTTACGTAATATCACATATTATACCTATCTACGGTTTTCGGTTTATAAATATATATAATACAACTGAATCCATACAATGACAGTTGAAAAATATTAAAAACACATAGTCATAGTTTTTTTTTCTAAGAGATAAAAGTTCGAATTTTAACAAAAATAGGTAAAAATCCCGAAAATGTGCAAATTATTTTGAGTTACAAATTCATAAAATGTTTTCTTTTTAAATCGAAAATTCGAAAATTGAAATCAAGATTCCCCATAAGTTTGTCTACCTTTATAAAAAAAGAATGTCTACCTGAAAGTCAAATTACATTTTTGTGAACGTTTGAAGTTCAAATATTCTTACAAGATTGGATATTCTCTCTAGTTCTCATTTATCGATTTTCTTATTTCGTTGTAATTCAAAAACAAATAACCTTAGGCACTTGAAATTTACACCTTATATATTATGTCCATATGTTTATTTTATAAATTCCTATACTTGATAACATTTTAAGTTTTTAATTTTTTCAGTTTTTTTTCTATAAATGTCAATTAAATTGTATTTGTTGGGTCAAAAAGAGTGAAAATGTAATACAAGGCTGCTGATATATTATGACAATAGAAGTTGTAAAATATTAAAAATACAAACCTACACATTGTTTTTATAAGCATTTAAAGTTTGAACTTTGAAAACATTTAGTGAAATTTTATATTTAAAAATTATTTTGTAGTTAAAAATGTATAAAATATTCAATATTCATACCTAAGGATTGAAAATTTAAAACAAAATTCCACGTAGATATTTAAATAAATTACTTTATTCACAATAATATCATTAAATATACTTAGTAATATTATTTCATAGGCTGACTGACCGTCTTCGCTCAGAATCGTTTTTCGTATACAATGATATTATATCCTTGAATTCAAATTTAACACCATCTATTAAATTGATCCACTTGTAACCTATTGTGCAGCAGAGTGACAACCAATGGCCCACCTTTTTATATTTGAAAAAAAGTAGGTACCTAGTTTAGTTTATTTTTAATTTTTTAAGTTTTTATAATTATAGTGATTGACTAAATCAAAAATTAAATATATTTATACACTTAAAAATATTAACAAACAGTTATTCTACGACCAGGGTAGGGGCACTCCATGTTTGGAGGAGGGCTGATGTAGTGATGTGCGTCTAATCTGAATTGAAACTTTTACTTGTAGATTCAGCAAAAAAGTGACCTGACAATATAAGAGGTGGTTGATACAATCGAAACTAATTTTAGAAAGTGTAGATGGTATAGTCATAAACTAAAAAATAAATAATTTTAACACATTCTATAGTACCCAGTAAATTATTTTAGTTTTATATGTCACATCCGCAGTTTGTGGTTCATAATCAAATCCCAACCATAATCTAATGACATTGTAAATGTTAGAATTTTTTACTGTATAATAGGACCCTACGGGGAAAAAAAGATAGGGTACAAATGGTATTTGATTTAAACATGCACACACATTTAATAAACCCAGCTTGGTACCTGTGTAATATAATATTATGTAAGCACATGAACACCTTAATTAAACACCATTTTGTATGGAGAAAATTTGAAGGTTGTGTACGGAGCGACTATAGATTTAACACGAGAATATGACAACTTTAATTACATTAGGTGTATGTATTGTATACATTTTAAAAAATGAACTTAGTTTACGAGGTACAATACCGAAGGTTCGTCCGGTTTGTCCCTACAGTACCACAAGTCTGCCCGGATGGGTCTTTCTATAGCTCAGATTAAAGACTGTAGTGGCTCGGTGGTCGGTTATATGGCCCCGTGTTTACTATGGCTGACTTTACCGTAGGTGTCGTGTCCTGTTCCAGGAACTGCAATGAAACCACAAGAGTGCCATCGACAAACATGGTATTTAATATACATAGGTAATTTATTGTAATAATAATAATGATTGTAATGTGACATCAGATGATAATAATATGCATTATGCATGGACATTTAAAATAATAATTAGAATAATAAGATCAGAATAATGATAATAATAATATAATTCTAATATAATAATTATTATTATAATAAAAATAATGAAACAGTAAATTTTACAAATTAGGTATTATTTCAAATATTAAATTATGAACAATGCGTGAGATATTATAATAATGCACAATATGTAACCTTCGATGTCTTTTAAATGCTATGATCCCACCAACTTAGACATTATGGATAACAATATTATGTATTACAATTTCAATTTCAATTTCAACAACATTATTGCGTAATATAGTTAACTCGTTAAGAAAACGGGCTGAAAACAGATATTTGGTGGGTAAGTATTGTACATACCTCGTCCCTGTCAATTTTTGGCCCAATATGAAGTTATAACTTGTATTATAATTAATTGCCATCATGAAAGCAATCAATGACAAAAACATTTCATCCGAAAATCCATTACAACAAAGGAACAAGATAAGATTTGTATGTTATACTCCGAGCTTACAACGAAAATATAACAAAAAATATCACAAGTAAACCATTATAAATATAATATTTATTGTTGAATCTTCTGGTTAGAATTACGGTACGAGTGTAACACCGCACCTTAACGTATAAAAAATCCACACAATTGTTAGGTTTCTGCAGGACTCATTTTTTATTTTTTTTTAGTCACGACGAAGAAAAAATATATATTTTTTTAAACGGCCTTGAGGTTCGTATTTCACAGTCTTTTCCCAATTTTCTCGTAATCTCTTGGGAAATTTCAAAAATTACCTGCCTGGAGCGTACCATCTGTATCCAATTTTACAATCGGCGGAAGGACGACCGTGCAAAACTTTGAAAGCACCCCCGCTGCTGAGACCCACGAATAATAATAATAGTGATAATAATAATAATAATTTGTCCTGTCGCAGTGCGGAATCTAAATTCCATAAACAATTATTATGAGCTGCATATTAATATTATTATAGCCGTGAAAACCGTCCGCACACCTACGAACACCTCTTACAAACTGTATTAAACTTTGGGCTCGAAACAATATGTTATTATTTATAAATTTATAATAATAAAATAATATGTACCTACCCGTTTCGAGTCATCCGGAACTCGCGAGACCGGCATCATAATAATAACAATATTTAATATAAATTGCTTTTGACGCGCTGCCATATATTACATCAAACCTTAGCGCCGACGTCACTCGGCTATGTAATATTATTTAACACATATAACTCTTTTATATGTATATTTGGAAATAAGAGAATAATATTATTCTTCATGCACATATCGCTATGACATTATAATAATATATTATATACCTATAACAATATTCTAATATATATATATTGATATCAGAACGACGATAATAATTGCAAATTGTAATGTTCAGTAATATAATTTATTATTATCGACGCGGTATGTGCCGTTATATTATTACCCACACTGTACGATGCAAGTGAGTGGGTTGATATTCGGGATATTAATAACATAATAATATTGTAATGATATACGGCGTGTAGGCAATAGCAAATTGCGTCCATCGGTTCAGTGCGTCGAAAATAGACGGCGAGTAAAAGTCGTCAAACGTTATCGTGCCAGAAAAATATAATAATATCAACTCAAAGACGTATAAATGATAATATGACGTATACAATTTATCTTTCCCTGACGCAACTGATGAGGAAAAGTTTTGGATTTTTTTTCCAGACCACCTGCAGGCTGCATTAGATACTGCAGACGGATGTACCGCGGTCGTGGTATATTCTGTACCATCTGCGATTATCGTATTTCACCAAAAGTATGGTGAATATGGTTCCAATGTACAATAGTTACTGTGATTTGCTTAACTTTATTATGTTTGACAAATAGAACAGAATACTAAGTATTCGAAGTTATACCCAATATAGGAAGAAAAGATGTAAAAATATTGGTTTTGATTTTTTTTTAAACGTGTAGAACTTTTGTGTAATTTCGTGGCAATTTATACTGGTAATCACCACACACTATTTTAGTAAGTAATGAAGGTACATATTAACAAAAATACAAAATTAAACACGTTGTGTGTTGGTGCTTTTAATGGTTTTTTATACCTAGTCGCCACTACTGATTAACAGGTGTAATACTATAGAGTGTAGGGACGTGTTGGTACATAAATACATAACATGTATACATGGTATCTAGATTGCAAGAATATTTCTAAACGAATATAGATAATAAAAACCAATATACTCTACGAATTTTGCATGATAATATACTCTAATAGGTATAAGTAATTGTAGTATTGAAAAAGTATATATTTGTGTTATTAGAAATATTTTAATATAAGACGTGTATGATGCTAAACTATAATATTTATTATTTGCTGATTCTTAATACTAATTATTTCCTATAAGTATAATAATATGAAAAAAACAGTTAGGTAAGTATTTGCATTAGAAAGTAAAATTGTATATAATCCAATGTCACAATTTACTACACATCATGTAAAAAGTTCAATAACACACAATTTACTTGTTTTATCTTATGAGTGAGTACCTAGGTTCTCAAAGGAAATATATATAAAATAAACTAATACAAAAACCCTGTGAATTGTACTGCCTTCATTGGTATTTCGGCACAATTATTTACAATTTAATGTACCTACTGTATGCACCGATAATCCGGTATCGGTTTGGGTACTTGGTAAGCAGACAGCAGTACCTACAATTCCCAGGTTTGATAATAATATGGCATCGAGCATCGTAAGGAATGAGGACAAGGAAAACAATGGAATGGTGATCGTCCTGCGATTGAAAACAATCAAAAATTATTGCGTATTGTTATGCTAGACTGTCGAAAAATAAATATTCTGCGACTAAAAAAAATACCTTAGTAACACTTTTATGGACTTTTCCATGGTAGTCATACCACGGATTTTTAGTACACACATACGAAGAACTACTACAGCAGTGGTGCCTTTTTTTAGAAATTTCAGTGAAAACACCAAGTTATGCAATTTAAATAAAACAATTCTTGATGTCATATCTATTAGCGTTAAAAATGGTGCATAAAAAGTGATGAATTACAACTGAAATTCTAAAGTAAAATAAACTACTAATATATTATACGAAAAAGGATATTGTGTAATTTTCTCCAAAATATTGGAACATTATTATCTTTCTACTATATTTGTTAATCTCCAAAACCGAAGTAAATCCATTCTTAGATTGTCTCCGTCAGCATATCGCAACACAAGCTTTCTGTTTGCATGTTTCATAATAAATTGAGCAGTTTTATTATTAACAACGGTACTGATATAAAACCACCTGTTTAATATTTTTAAATGTTTTAATTTCATGAATTTATGTTTTTATTTAATTTCGTCGAACCTCTGTGATAGATTTTGAAGACTATCGATACTATTATATATCCCTCAGAATGTGATAAGTGATAACAATGCCGACGTGGAAGATTGAAAACGGTCAGCATATTAACATATTAGGTACTTAAGTATTTCCAGATACGTACATTTAGAGTTTTGACACTCTAGGTAAAGTTCTGATGCCACCCCTAAACAATTTGTTGCCACCATATTTCGATGGTTACGAAAAGTTTGCGAGAACTTTTAAACACTCAACGTTTGATACACACATGTCAATTCTTCAGGTATGTCATAAAACAATTATTGTTCAATTTAGGAACTTTAGGCAAACCATTATTTTTAAATTGTTTTCTATGGCTAATTTTTTTTATTTAATTTAATTCTTTCAAAATTTTAAATTTCAACCAAAGTCCAAAACATTAAAATATAAGAGTTTAACAGTCCACGGCTATAATAAATCATAATAAACCATTACAAAACTGAAAACTATATTAGATTTAAGAATAAAATTAAATCACAAGTATAACTCAGTTAGGCTATTGGATTTTATTAGGTAATAAGAAAAAAAAAAGAAAATGTAAAATACCTAACTAAATTACCCTGTAGTAATAAATTTGATTCATAAATGTATAATTCAAGTAGATGGGTAATTTCGATCTTCAAGCTATAAAGCAGCTGCAACTTGATAAAATAATTTTATATTTTCCGTGACCATAATAGTATTATCAATAATATTGTACTAAGCACGCAGACAACAAAAATGTAATAATAACCATATTTTTATTGTTGCCTGAAAAAAATTAATTCCATTTGACTGAAAACGGATAAATGACCCTGCAAGATGTACAGCATTTGGAATTCTGGATATTTGAGAATGAAATGTAGAAGAGGTCGATTCGTGGGGTCGATGAACTATCATAAGTAAATGAACGGGACAACGTGCTCGTATGGTGTTTTTATATAATACTTATATTTTCTTTTGCTAGTACCGAGGTGACGATAGCTGACGTGTGACATGACGTGTTTATCGATGAAATAGACACGTAATATAATGCATTTCCTAGAAGTCACGCTTCTGGACGTCCGCGGTCCCTAACCATGTTTTGGGTATTTTACATACGTTCATCTTTATTCCAAATACCGAATATTATTATGTATGTAGGTACTTTCCTATAATATGTACGTGCGAAATTTCTATTTTTTTTTTCGGTAAGCGACACGATTCGCGGTGCAGGGGTCCGCCGTGCTCTTGCAAATGCCATATTATGTGAGTCTGGTCGTTGATCGGCATTGACCTAACCACGGTATTTATTTAAATCGACTAGGTTAGGTTAGGTTAATATATAGGTATGTCATTTCACACAATACCTACTATGATACACTAAATGCATAAATTCAACGGAAAGTCAATAATAATATTATGTGATATTAAAAGACGTATTTTGCGCTTGTCTTTTTATTTCGACATATTATCATATTATTATCAATGAAATATTTTACGTTGTATACATTATAAATAAATAATCTTAGTTATGACAGAAAATTATGATTCCACACTTAAATCCTTCAAAAATGTTTTTATTCATATATATTAAAATAGTTATAATATTATCGCAAGGTAATCATTGGTTAATCTATATATTTTATTAAAACTATCGTCGTTATTTTATTAATTAATTTTGATTTCGATTGTGATATAACAAATTTCAGTCCACTTACAGTGGTAGTCGTACTCGTGTGTGTGTGTGTGTGTGTGTGGTAAACGTGGTAAACGTGGTATACGCGGTTCCACTACGATCACACTACGGTTTTGAATGGAAATATCGACCTTCGAGATCGTTAATAAAACATATAAGCCAAAACAGACGTCCACACAGCTCGTTTGATGTCTGTTTGTCGACTTTACCTCGATCGTAGATAATAATATTATAACTGCTGGCATCCTCGATAATTTTATCGGTAACCGGAGATCACAGACTCGAGTCAGACAAATAGACCTCGAGTGGTGTTACGCAATATATATTATAGACTTTGCATATTGTATATTATTATATAGGGAGTACGTTATCGGTGCGAACAACATTTAACTACCGTTAGGTAAAATGGTACGGTGTAATAATTTTCGTTTATATTATTTAAATGCCCATTAATCCGTGAACCCAAAGTCCCCAACTTGAATCAATATAATAATGATAATAATAATAATTTTGTTCGTAATAGCGGCGGCGGCATTGATCACCCTGCACGAGGTCGGTACCAGCTACCTACAACTATCCCAACAAAATATAGAGAGTGAAAGTAAAGAAATACTCTTTGCGTAAAAACACACACACATTATTTCGTCAAACTCGAGAGTTACTGAAACTTCCGGTTCCCGTAGTGCCTATATTATATGCATCCCACAGCTGTGTTTGACGGACCCTTTTGCCTGCACTCAAATTCAACTCATATAATACGTATATAACGAAAGTGTTATTCTATATGCCGTTGACGTTCCTGCAGAATTTTTATTCAATTGCAACAGGGATTTTTTTTTTCCAAAGGTTTACTCGTGATGATTCACTGCTGCAGTTTGACAGTGTACCGTGAAATTGTGGTAAAATATTATATTCACGACGGAATAAATTATTCCTACATCTCGCCACCACTGCAGTCCTCGTCCTTAAACTTTAAACACGTACATAGCTTTATTATAGTTAAATGTTTGTCAAATATTGGCACCGTCACAATTTACAAAAATAAAAATAAAAATTATAATAATAAACTATACAAACAATTATATTTAACTTGCCTAAATCATATAGCATTTACCAATTATTTAGGACTCAGAAAAATTATTAGTTAATTTAAATGTATTCTAAATAGGAACGGAAATGAACTATTTCACGTAATATTAAGTATCTATATTATTATGAAATTAAGATTTTAATTCATTATATTTTAGTAGCGAGTGTTAAATAAAATAAATTATTCCATAATAGCATCACAGACCACAAAATGTGTGAATATTTCCCCTATGAAAAAAAAAAAACAATAAGTAATAAGTAACTCAAAATTAATAATTTTTTGATATATTTTTATGAACTTTCATTTTAAATTTAAAATATTCGAAATACCTATTGATCATTCCTATTTTGTATTATAATAAAATGTATTACTAATTTAGTATATTATATTTAAACGGTTGGTTGCTAATAATGGCATTTTTTTTTTTTTAACTCTCTTATAAGCTTAGCTTTATATTATTAACAAGGACATTATTATAATATTATATGTTACCAAATATCATTAATAATTTATATAATGTACAGGGTAAATTATCGTGTTTATCACGTCAGTAACTTTTTTTCTAATTAATATTTGCATTACCTATATCATGATTTTTGGAAATCGCATTCCTAAAATAATAGATACCCACAGTAATTATTACAATAATTTATATGCATTTTTACTCATGCAAATATTTTAAACTCTGGATTAATATAATAATTTACATTAATCATTTAAATATTTATTAAAAGGGTTGTTAATTCAATGCACTTTAAAAACATGAAATAACAGCCAGAATTATGCAATTATAATTCCAAAATTCGCAATGTATGCAATGAAATAATTTAATAAAATAAATTAATTCCCAATATTGAAAGGAAAAATTGAGCAAAATATTAAACATGCATAATATCAACGAATTTATAGTATATATAAAAAAAAATGAAACGATATTATTTTTTGAATGCATCATTTATTTAATGTAAATTAATGATAAAATGTCATACGAAACGCCAAATAAATCAATTTTCTCAATGCGTCTTGACATATTATACTATGATGAAAAAAAAATCATACTTAGACTGGTAATGTTTTAAATCAAATTCGTATCTCGTGGGTACTTATTTTAAATTCAGAACGAAATTCATCGATGTGTAAAATCTTTGAATTCTCAGCCGAAGGTTATGATGAGGTTAAGCTCTTAGATGGGATTTGGATAGTATGGCAGGTACATAATAATATAATTACATTATTACTGTTGGCGCACGAAGACAAACAGTGTGAATCGATGAGACACACTTAGTATAATATTATGTATATCGTATATGTATATGCATTCTACCTATCTTACATTTTAGATAAAGAGCAATTTCACAAGTATCGTTATTGATAATATTTTCCTATTTTATTGGCTTTCCATTAAAACTCAACCGAAGTCTCAGCAACCCTTTTGTTATTTCATAGGTATCTGAACTATATTCGTCGGGTGGTATATCATTTTTCTTTTCAAAGTTTCGTTCAAAACTTTTTTCGGTACGATTATCCTATTATTCTAAAACATAATGGTAATCTGAACTTTGCAATCTTATCATTTCTAAGAAAGTCTTTTATCTGACTAGAAATTGTGTACCTAAATAATAATATTATAATACAGAGCAGGAATAACACGGTCTTTATTGTGCGTTGAACCCTCACTTAATAATTAAAAGAAAACTACTATCGATGTCCTATTTTTTTTTTACCCAAATGTTTAATACCTAATGAAACACTGTTTGGAAACACCAATCACACAATAAAAAAATTATAGATTCATCAGTAGGTACATATTTGGAATATTTGTATATGCTTCCAAGTACCTATATAATATTATTACATTTTATTTATTATATTATAATATGTCGATATAAAAATGTGAAAGGGTTATTCTCTTGCAAGATCTATTGATTGGTTTTCTTACCACTAAAATACGATTGTAATTTTATTTGAATTACCTGCAATAGTTCGAGAATATTTTAATTACAACTTTTGAATTTTTGTTGACTGGCCTTTGTCGACAACGTAGGTGTACAACAAGCAACCAGGTAAAATATGTTTTCTGTAATGTAAAAACACGTTGACGTATTTTTTTCTCCCAAAGACTGACAATAACACTCCGGATGAGCCTCAGGTATTTTTTTTCGTAAATAAAATACATCCGGATCATCTGTATAGTATATACCTCTAAAACCCATATTAGTGACCTAACAAAACGCTTATCCTCGAGATGCATCTCCCCCATTTTATCCTTCTCCATTGTCGTTGTTCGGATCAATTCAATCATAGGAAATAATACATATTCTTTAGATTTAATATTATTATTGTGTGTATGCAGCATCACTCGTCGGTAATACCTACCGTAACATCGCGTCAGTATTTAGTTTGACTTATTTCATCTAAATCCATAGAAACTCAAGCGTAAAATACAGAAAGACATATACATCGAGAACTCTATAGAAATAATATGAAATTAATGAAAGAAAATGGTTTTTCTATAGGTAATGTCATTATGTTTGGCTAGAAACGACGAAACGTTAGCTCATATACCGTTACCAGTACTTCGTGTCATTGCTGCTTGATTTTAATTGCTCCTTTATTTGTTTGATATTAATTTAAAACTTTAACAACGAACAGTTGCAAACTCAGTGAGATATTTTACGACTCATTATGTTGTTTGGTTCATAAATATTACTTTGTTATTTTTTTTTTTATATAAACGCAGTAGGTACCTATATATAATATAAAAATATAGCATTGTTAATTAATGAGTAAGCTATATTATATTATATAGTAAAATATAATTCAGAAAATGTTCATCATTTTAAATATTAGGTACAGTATGTGTGTAATTTCTATTTATTTTATTATATTCATAATTGACAGTAAGACAAAAGGAGTAGAAATAATAAATGATTTAAGAATAACGCAGATTGAAACATTTTCATTTATACTTTTGAATAATGTTTAATGTGAGTACCACATATTTGACGACATTTATATCAATATAAAACACTCAAAGGTATACAATTTTAACGTCTTTAAACTGAATGCAAGACCTATGTCAAAGTTAAATATATTGGCCATAACCCGTTTTCACCAAAATTGTACCTTTATCTTTACCCGTTCCCGCCAGATTTTTTTTTTTTTTTTTTTTTAATATTAAGTTTTCCTGACAGTCGACATCATCTAAACTTAGGTGTAAGGAATTAATTATTTTTTAACATTTATAAATTAGATCAGAATTAAGGTATAAATAGTTAAAACTATGGTTTAAAATATACTGAATAGGATAAGATTTAAAACATTAACAGA
Source organism: Macrosiphum euphorbiae (assembly GCA_949089665.1). NCBI lineage: Eukaryota > Metazoa > Arthropoda > Insecta > Hemiptera > Aphididae > Macrosiphum > Macrosiphum euphorbiae. Next base: position 11,957,457 of record CARXXK010000002.1, on the reverse strand, counting down.
TAATAAAAATAATAAAATATAATATAAGACAATATGTACATAATACAATAGTAGATTAAAGATTTAGGACGTCGTGTGGACGGTCGCGTTGGAGCCTGCGACTGTCAGATGAGATATTGACTAATTCCGGTTTCCAGTAAAAAAATGTGTGTGCCATAAATACGTGATAACTATGTGTATTATATTTTTTTTCAAATATATTCCATGAGCATTGAGCGTTTGTAACAAAAGTTCAGACGGATGTGTAAACAAATTTGAAAAGTATTGGTTACCTATCTAATATCTTAGAATTTATAATAACATTATTGTAAAACTAAAATAAATTATGATACATATTATTATTTATTACATATGTCTAATTATTATGGTATATAGAAATTGTTTTGGAGTAAACGGGAATCAGTCAATAGGTATCTCATTTAGGGTAAACGGTTATTTTAGGGAAAGGAAAATCTACACTTTTGGTAAAAATATGAAAACCTTTGGTTGATAAGTATCAGTGTTATCAGATATTGTATAATGATACAATGATGTTTACATGATATTACAATCATTGGCGCAAATAGGGCCCGCTTTGGGGGGACTTAGTCAACCCAAATGTCTGTCAAGTCCTCCCAGTTCAAAATCTAGTTATTAGTACTAATTTTTATATTCTGTGGTACTAACTACTAAACAATATGGCCATAGGGGAGGGGGGCTTGAGTCCCCCAAAAACTTAGTCAGTTTGCGCCTACGATTTCATGATACCTCATATTTAATGGTAAATATATATGTACCGACTTGTTTTAACTATAAATTAAAAAGCCCAAAGTGGTTTTGATGTATGGAACTAGTGACGATAGAATCAGTAATGATAGATTATTTTCTAGTAGGTATACAATTAATCTATCATTTCAAATACCTACTTAACTATTAAAGTACCTAATTGTGAATTAGGGTATAAGCGCAAGAACACCTTAGAAATGCACCTCCACTTAAGTGATAAAAACAAGCATTGGTTCTGTTTTTCGAAACTCTGTTTTCATTTTTGCTGCTTTTTTCAAAGTTGTTAAAAATTATGTCTGATATTAATCTGGTTTGATTGAATAAATTATAAGTTTTCAAAGTTAGTTATTAAATTTTATTACACCGTGTGAAGCTGTAAATAATATTATGACATATTGAAACAACAATGAAAGTAATATTAACTATAAATTACAACAAAATTGCAGATAATATGTAAAGATCGAGTTCATTACAGATTACTGATATCTTAAAAAATACATTGGCGTATTGCAGTAAATAAAAATATCAAATCGTAGTTTCCGGTATTCCGGTCAAAAAAATTCAAAAGCAAAATAAAAAATAAAGAAAATGCTATAACCCTTAACTATGTCTAAAATAGTCAGGGGATTCTAACCTTGGGAGTTGATAAAAAGGTCAGATTTAAACTCATCTTCAGTTTTTAAAATAATAAACATTATACATTACATTATACTCAAGTTTGGTCTCAAATATTTGGATTGTAAAATGTTGATAATATGTAGACCCCGATTTTTTTTTCATTGGATGTCGTACATTCACTGTTTTTATTTTTGAAAATAATTTAGACATGTAGAATATTATTCCTAAGAGTTATCAATACCCATTATTTACCAACAATTTTGTTTTTTTTTTCACTTTAATTTTAATAAAATAAGTATATGCACATTGACAAAAATTGATTTCAAGTATTCTTTATTATTATAATATAATACATACAAATTTATAAATATGTACAGGTAAATCATATGCGTGTACAAAGTTCAAAATCTAATGTATCCAAAGGAAAAATTATCCTATCATAAATCATAATCGTTTACACATAATATATTATTGCCTATTTCAGTTATCTAAAATATTGTCATATTAATTTTTAAGCCCAAAATACAGATTATTCAATTTATTTTAATTTATTAATTTATGTATCGTCAAAATGTAGTTACCATATGTCAGTTTTAATCCAAGTAATTAAATACAAATATGATGTGTGTACAATGTACGTTTAAAATTAAAATTAAAATTACCAAACTAACAATGTTAAATCCCTACCTAAGTTTATTGTTATATTATTTGTTAATTTTAAATAATTATGTTTTTTTTTTTTTCAGGTACGTTAATAATTCAACTGATTGATTAATAATTAGTACAATATTATAATTTATAAGAACCCACTATTATCAATAATTATCATTCAGTGACGTATTGTTTGAAGTTTAACATTAACAAACAGTAAATATACATGTTATAAAATTGTACTGATCATAAGTCTGAAAACTGGAGAAAATAATCGATTTTAATTGTAAGTACCTAATTAAAAAGTATTTTTAATTATAGCCTAATGTATATGCAACTTAAATAATATACAAATAAACACTAATACACTGTATTCATTGGTTACTGTCGACGATTTCACATAATTATACTTCGACGAGTGTATGAAAATAAAATAATATGTATCACTATAGAACAGCCGAGATAGAAAACACTTTGACGAGCTGCGTGTTGTACTACCCACCTATATTTAGTGAATAAACACGAAAATTATTACGATTATCTTTGCATAGGAATTTATTATCAAAGTATAATATTATAATGAAGTGTGTATGTATATTGGTTTAATAAACATTTAGGGTGTTAATTGATTCACGATTCAAAAGGCAATAGTTGTATTTCAAAAGCCGTATTAAAAGCCCCCATTATATTATATAAGCTCTACCACACAAATTTTCTAAACGTTTAAAAATTGATTGAAATATTATACCTACCTACCTATAGAAGATAAAACTCTATTTTTTAATAACGCATAAATAAATAATAAACACACAAGTGGGTAGGAAAATTGAATAATATGTTTGGTTGCGTTGTACGTACACGGAAACCCGATTATACCTATTTTCGTGTGAACAATATATTAACAAATACATTTTTTTTTTGTTATATAACAAAATTGAGTTACGTAAATCAGATTTATTTAGGTGTGATTTTTCGGTAAAATAAAAATAATTATCACACATTTTCATCGATTACCTACCTATATTATCCATGTTAAGTAATTTTGTACTTAAATTGTTGGATTGAGCTAAATCTCTACTTAATTTTTCCGAATTCGAACACTCGTAGATCCTTATTTAATTTTTAATATAATTACAAATTTAACTTGATCTAGGTAAGTAAACATTATAAATATTATAATATATATAATATACTATATACTTAAATATACTTCAAAAATACATAATATATAAATCAAAAATTTGAGTTTTTCATAGAAATATTGAAATCAAAACAAAAATAAATTATGTCGCCGAATGTTTTATAACTTTATTAATTCAATTAATTTAAATTAAAAACGACAAGTTACCATAGAAGGGTAACTGTGGTAAGGAATGATTAGTAAATTGCATTGAAATAACTAAAAGTATTTTGCTTTGCAAATGTTTTTGACTTGACAATTTTGCATGCGCAACAATGTTTACGTGATGCCTGATGATAAATTATCCCCGTTAATCATACCTTATTATTGTATAACCAAATACTACAATATTGTAGTGGTGAGTAGGGTAAATCAGTGTAGTAGGGTAAAATGGGTTGAACTAATTACCTGGTAAAATGTTATAATCCATGGAAAACAATACAACTGTGAATTATCACGTTTATACAACCCGTAAATGTTGTCAAGAGCACGTTCTGTACAGTGACACAACTGACGAATATTTTTTTATTTGAAAGATCACGATTTGTGATTGTATCAAAGATCATATCCATGAAGTGTTTCTGGTTATCGAGGCATTTTATTAACGGACCTAACCCGCGGACGTATTCACACAGATAACACGAATAATAATTATTTTCGTTAAGAATTATTGTTAAACACTGTTTTGTACCATGGTAAATTTCGAAACGCTTAAAAGCTTAGTAGAAAGAATCAAACAATCTTTCATCCAACATTTAATTTATTTTCGTTAAAAATGTTACTCGGAAACAAAATATTGTCATCTGATAAAACAGAAACCAAGTTTAAAAAATTAACTAGGTATTTTAAATCGTTTTATTGTAGGTTAAACTAAAACATTTATCATTGTGTTAAACACTCATGAAGATAGATTTAATTTTAAAAAAAAGTTTCTTATTCGGCTGTTATAGATAACTAATCCATATTAATTTTATTAAGTAAAGAACAATCTGGTAAAATGAATAACAAGTATGAGATTTAAAATTTTAAAGTTAATTATAATTTATTTATCTATGGCTTGGTAGTTAAAACAATACATGAGTATAATTGTTTCATGGACTAATTAATTATTTGTTTATTTTAACGACCAACGATCTAGCAATAATGTATGAGTATACAAATGTGTAATTGAATTTTTTTTGTGCACACATTTTATATGAAATAAAAAGTTGTTTACTTCATAACAGTCACGCATTATATAATATAATATTATACGTTATCCGTCGAATCCGATAATAATACCTACAACTCATGGAAGAATTAAAATAAAATATAAATGTTTATGCTAATTACGTTTATAAAAAATCTAGCACCTTCATTGTGAAGAATTTGTATACAAAGATAAAACCAACATTCCTTAAATATTACAAGTTTAACAATGAACGAAAACCTGCAGTGATCAAAGACGCACAAAGGAGGACAGCATAATACCTACTCAAATGGTCAAATATCAAAACACTGCCCTCGACAATTCTCTAGAAAACTGTTATAAAATATACTTATGCAGTAAAAAAAAAAAAAAAAATATTAGAAAACGAGTGATGTATGCATAAATTATTGTTCATTTTAAGGATATATAATATAAACAGTGGTGGGATGACATTAAATCGTACAAGGATAATATTTTAATTAGTTACAATTTTGACGATAAAAATAAAAATAATTTTTGTTAATAGGAATAAAATGTAATATGGATCCCACTACCCCTTAAAATGTAAATTATACAATATTATGTTTCATTGTATATGTATAGTAGGTACCATCCTATTAGCAGTACACTAGAACCCCTCAAATATGATTTAATTATCAAATATTAGTTTACCCTCCACACAGTAATACTTAAGTGGATAATTATCATTCTATATGTTATCAAATGTAATTACTGATTTTTCGGAGCAACTGATAAAAAATATTATATTTTTACTCTTAAAACTATAGTGATAACTCAATATGTTGAAGCAAACAATACACAAATATTCACATTAAACTAATATAACATGTATAACAAACCCACCCACGTCCCACACACACACACATACAGTTTATGCATATTCTCAGAGGTCTTTGAATTTGAAAAAGATTCGTAACTTGACTGTGTCAACAACCTGAAAAAATTTTGTTGGAAAAATGGCCGTTGGTGTAGCCAAATAATGTAAATAATGAGAAATAGTTGTGCGTACCTTAAGGCTACAATGGTTGGGGGAGATGAGAGGTTCCGAATAGTTGTTCGAAGGAAAATTCTGAAGTTTTATTTTATGTAATACATTATAAAACTTGAAAATTTAGAAATAACTGTAAAGTGTGTATCTACCTACTTATATAATTTATATGGTAACATTATATATAATGAAAGTACATTAAGGTTTGCTCGAGGGCAGTGTTCCATAGTTTGGATAGAGCAGACGTATACTTTTGGGCAATCCTAGCGTCTAAAAAACATCTTTTAATTAATGACCAATGCCGAAAAATTGGCTGGTGAGGTCGGGATTGATGACGGATAATCCAACAACCCCATGGCTAACCACTACGGGGTCGTGAACAGACGATCAGATGTGTAATTCAATAACTGTTATGGTACTGCAGGCGTAAGATATTATTCTTTTATCAAATTACTAACATATATTTTTGATACATGACAAGCGAGCCACTTGATATTTAATATTTCTATAAATGTATTTCAAAAATTCCTCTCAAATGCTTTTGAATTGTGCAGCGATAATTAGTATAGTTCTATGTCTGATATAAAACAATATCAATGAATCACAGAAAAACGTAACCTAATCTAACCTAACCTAAGTTATTCAGATTCCCATTTTATATTGAAATATTAAACATTATATAGGTACTATGCAACATAATATAAGAAATATTTTTTATTAATTAAACAAACATATTATACTATATCAAAAACGAACAGGCTGGCTAAACCTGTTAGTGAATTTTGTGTCTGTGGGGTCTCGTGATGAACAACAAACATCACACCACTAGTACGATTTGTTTATCACATATATATTACTCTTATTGATTTATTACTTGTCTAGCTAACGCACTTGACGTTCTTCCTCGTACATAATAAAATAAATATAATATACATCTTCAGCAATGTTGTTATATTCCTCCAGATAATATATCAACAATTATTTAGACAAAATGTTTTCACACTTCTTTAAAAGTTTTAGGTCCACGGAAATTGAGTGATGTTTATAGTATAATATTGAACTTTTTCCAAGCTTTTCGTGCACGATTATCATGTTTATACGTCTTTAGCTCACGGACATTGTTCTATAATAGTTTGAGTATTGAAAAAATTAAAATTGCTTAAAATTATTGTTATATTATGTTACACAGAAATTGAAGTGATCGTAAATAATTGTGGACAATTAGTTGAAAAGAAATTGAAATTTTGTACAAACTTTTGTAAATATGTTAAACTTTAGAACAGGGCTTGCAATCGTCATTATAACGTTATATTTGACAAAAGACGATTTAAATTTGTAAACGTAATTATAAGGGAAAGGGATAATCAGAAATAATTAAATGCTGCAAAACAAAACATAACAATTAACAAAATATATTATATATCATTAAACAAAACATGACGCTAAACGTAATTTATAGAGTATCATTGAACGAAAAATAACACAAAACTAAATATTTTAAAATCAGTTTATTTAAAAGGTCTATTGATTTCATAGAAACATTTATTTCGTGGAAACAATCTAAGAATTGATTATATTGTATTCCAGATTCCCTATCCGGGCCTACCAGCATTAGTTATTATTTTTAAATTTAATATAAACTCAAAACTTGGATAGCGTTTTAATTCTGAATAACGATAAACGCAAAAGTTGAATAACGTTTTAATTTTAAATAACGATAAACGCCAAAATTGTGCAACGTTTTAATTGTGAATAACATAAAATGGAATTTTTAAGCCCTGCTTTAGAAATATTATTATTTTTGCTTCTCGAGCTGTAAAATCTTGATATTATTTTATACGCTTTGTAAAATATAATGTTGAATCGTATTTATATATTACCGAAGTAAGTTAATTGATTATAATTTTTGGAACAAGTTTTGTAAATATTCACATGTAGACGTTAAATTGATGCCTAGTTTGAGTAGTTGAGTAGTAAATTATTTAGATTAAAATATATAGTAGGGATTGGATTTCTATGAATTTTTTCTTTAGTGTAAATGCATTGGTTGTCAATATTAAGATATGTCTACGATTTGCCTCATATTGAATTTAATAGAAAAATATTGTTCGTATTGAATATTTATTTCATATGTATATCATAAAGTAGGTATAACTTTTACAAGGATATACCGAGTAAACCGGCTTACATAAGTGTACCTATATGGATATAGCAAACATACCCATCCAAATCACGCGTTAATATTAAGTGTTCAATAAAATAACTTGCATAAATATCGATGTTTCAATAAAATAATATAACCGAGATAACCAATACTCACACAAGAATAAATAATATCATTGTAAAAATGTATGTAAATACCATAATTATTTTGATAACAACAGCCTTAATAATTATAATTATACAAATAAAAATTATTAAAAATTTCTAATTTCTATAAACACTTAGGTATAGTTAAATGGATTTTAACAAGCTAACAGTATAATATGATTAATCCAACTTTACCAACGTAAAGTGAGTTTTGGAGAGGTTATGTGAGCTAAAGTATGACATGGCCGTCAAGCACCCGAAGCTTAGAAAAAGTTCAATATACCTACTTCGAGCAACACTCATTTTTCACGGATCTTAAACTTTTAAAGAAGTGTTAAAACATTTTGTAAATATTATAATTCAATTTAATTATTTTTACATTGCAACCAACGCCGTGAATTCAGCCTTGAAAATCACCTAAATCGCAGCCAGGTTCACAGGTGATTTTCTCATATTAATTTCACACGAGTGCTTAGGCCGATACAGAAGGAGAGCATGAATTCCAGTAAAGGCTAAGCTCTTTGAAAATATTCGACGGTATCCTCGAGAATTTTGTTTTTTTATTATTTAGGGGATGTTGTTGGATATATTGTTATGCTACTGTATATCTTTAACAATATCGGGTTTCTTCGAAACAAGGTATACAAAAATACGGTTGCAGAGAACTTAAATGAATTATTGGAAATAGATTATTTTTTAAAGGAAGTATACAAAAGAAAATGTCACCGATATTATTTGCAATTAAGAAATAAATGAAAATTTCCAAATCAATAAGTATAAGCTTCAACAATGGTGGAAATGTTTTCAAAATTATCTCACGTTCATAATCAAATAAACAATGAAGTCAGCTGGTTGTTTATAATCCAATTGTCAAGAACTATAAGTGTTTCTAATTGCAAAAGACGAAAAATATACAATATGGTTTTTATTACTTGTGATATATTTCATTGTTTTTCACAGTTTTCAGAACTTACTGAAAACTGCTATAGAGGACATCGTTCAAAAATTCCTCGAAATAAGCCATCTGTATTTAGTTATTTCCAATTCTCATGCGGGACGTATGAAAGTTGATAATTACTATTTTACCGAAATAGTATTAAAACAATATATTATAATTTCTATAATAATTTAAAAAAGAAGGTTTTATAATCATATTGTAAACGAGAACCGAAAGTTAAGTAATGCATTTTTTTATATTATTTTTACCGTGCCATAGTTTAAAGTAGTTAAAATCACTGTATAATTGAGATGACATATTGGCTATTGATTAAAATTAGCTTCTACTTTCCATGGAAGAGTGTCTGCGCTGAAAAGGTCTCCTCAGATCCGTTTAGCGTGAAAACATTTACCCTTTAGAAAATTCCGACGAATTTATCACTGTCCTCCTTCGACAATAATGCAGTCCATTATCCTGCTACCCGGTACTCGTTAGACACCTGACGCAGCTTAGCCTACGATTTTTATCGTATAATTTTTATTAAATGGTTGTCGAAACGGCGGGTGGATTAAGTCGATATTTTACTGGTGATCAATATTACAGACACGAATGTGCCAAACGAAATTTCGTTTTATATCAAATTATGTGCTTTTAAAATAATATATAACTCGAATCGATTCCATATTATTATATTGTTACAAAACAGAAGTTGTGTTAACATTTTAGTGAATGTTTTGGTTGTTGTTTGTGGTTTTGGTAAACTAACTTCATAAGTTAACTTCTTAATCATGTTACATTATCTCGAAAAAGTAACCGTGTGAGTTGTCACAGACGTTCTTGAAGTACACTCAATGCGAGTAATCTTTGTGTGTGGCGAAAGTGCCAAAGTGCAATTCAGAAGATAACATAATATTATATATATACGTACATTATATAAGTGTGTTAGTTACAAAGATAATCCTACAAGCGGGCTTAGTGACCCTATAGTACCTACTTTTAAATATTTTTTGGAAATGTTGAAACTATATTCAAATAGTTTCAGGGATTTGTGACAATAATAGGAACCTACCTACTGAATAAAATAAAGTTTCCTAAACAATCGATTGATTAATGAACTATTTTCATTAAGTATTTAAGGTTCTTAATTGATTGTTTGTAATATTATGGTAGTCTATTTATTCATACTAAACTGTAAAAACTGCTGGTCGGACATGATTTATCTCATGGTAATGTTAATGATATTACATTAGACATAATGAAAAAAGTGAATTAAATAATTTAAATTTTTTACATCTATTTATTATAACTCTGTAGTCTTCATTGAGATGGCGAATAATGTATAAAATACAATTCGAGTATTAATTGTTAATAAATATTCCGATAGAACTATTATATTATTATGAGTGAGAAAATAAATTTGCTTAATGTCGAAGGGTTTTTTTTTTCATCGAACACATTTTGAGTGTACAAAATAATATCTGCTCCAAAATGTATGAAAAAGCCATTTATTGATTTTAACGTGGGCCCATAAATATGTGATTGTTTTAATAATCAAGATGAACACGTCTTATAATATTTTGAACAGTGGGTAGGTATTATATTTTTTGGAAAGCGTATGTTATGCCCATAGAATAAAATATTATTTACCAACATGCGGGACATAATGGCTGTCTATATACAATACACGACTCCATAGTAGGTATACACTTGATAAGAGACTCGTGTCATCAAATGAAAATTGTTTCACCATTTTCTCGAATGAAAATTCATGGGTATGTGAATAATATTTATATCTCTGGTCTTTCGGTATGAACCTAAATAATATGCAATTCTTGTACCCGTTGATATAATATTTACAACACTGAGTTTTATTTAGTAAATAGTTTTTAAACAATATTTATAAAAAATTATTGTTTATATACAATTAAAAACAAATTTAATGTTTATCCGAGCACTTTGCAAACTTTGTAAATGTTTTGTGATTTCAAAATATAACATATTTGCAAGTTTACAACTTTTCTTTTAAATCTAGGGTGTTGAGTGAAATTTCCAATGCGGAATGTTTCATTTTCTAATCTAATAAAATTCATAATTCGCTGACAGACGAAATTTCCATTTAACCATTATTCTATTTTTCCAGTATTTAAAATGAATAATTTTTTATGCATTCCAATAACAGAATAATTATGATAATGGGTATGAGATTTTTAAGGGGGATTATTGTTATGAATTTATTTAATGCTGTTAGCCTTTGCACAATTTTTAAGTGGAGTATTTCAACGACCAACCAATTAGACACGTCATGTCTTCTATGACTTGCATAACTTCCACGCTGACCCTCGAACCTAAGTGGCCTAAGGAGCTGTAATATTATGAAAGTCTAAATCAAATAACTTTGTTCCTTCGATATGTAGGTAAGACAATTTAACTAAAGTGTATAATATATTTTAATGTTTCATAAATACCTTTTTTTTCAAATTTCGGTAGCATTTTTGTGTATTAGAATATATAAATATATGAGTGAGACTGCTCATACAACTAAAGAAACATATTATTAATATAATACCACAGTGATAAGTGATGTTAAAAATAAAACTAAAATATACTTTTGGCGTACATAGTGATAGTAACACATACATCCACGATTGTGTGTGAGTGTCAACAATATTCAAAGACATTATACCGTATCCGAAGAGTTTGATCGACTATTAAAAATATATAAGTCAAAGCCCGTCACAATGTTTAGCGAATTTCATATGGTACGCATCCACGCGGACGTCCGAGCCGAGTTTAATGCTTAAACGTGACTATAATGGTGAAAGATCACTTATAACATCCGACGTTTTTTTATCTCGGTATTTCGAGATATCTTATTTTGAGGTACTACATCACGAGTATATATTTGAATAGGGTAAAAACGGAGAAGAGTAGAAATGGAATAGCTTAAACCGATGTATATACAGAATACAGCAAACGCAGACAAAAGAGCACATTTATCGTGTCTCATACCGACAGAGAGGTGGTGTGGATTCGATGGGAAAAATGGGCAAATATATATATATATAGAAAAAAAATGCCCTTTCAGAGTAATTCTGGGTTAACCACGCAGGTTTCTAAAATGCTTATAAACATAGTTCATCCACAAGTCCCTAAAGAATACATGGTTTTATAACAAGGAATACAAATACACACTTTATTCATGTTACGTATGGCCTGTAGGTGTGTACGTTGTGTTATACACCTCACTCTGCGAGCCACTCATATTGGTAAATTAAACTGAATTACATCCGTGTACAGTTTAAATTAAGTATATAAAACCGATGAAATTCGTCTGAGCACTCTGTATAGTAAGGTTAGGTTAGAATATTTTCTGTCAATGTAATGCTTAAACAGTTCCCATAGCGTCATCGATGCCACAAAAAAAAAAAGTTAGGATATTATTACGATACACTCTAATAACCTTGTCCATCCGATGTTAAATAAATTATTGAGAGTAAATTTATAATATATAACCATATAAAGGTGGATTATTAATGACATTAGTATCGTGTTCGTAAAAATAATGAAATATTATAGGTTTTAAAATTATTGTGTGGAAACGAAATAATATCTACGCAGTGGATTCGATCAGAATAATAATATATACATCCTATTATAATATAGGAATTATTATGTTTAACCGTTACATCGGTATAACGTATAAAAATAAAAACGAAACAATCGTAAATTCATCTCATAATATGCATTCTATAGTTAGGTATATACTCACAGTTTTGTTCATGTTTCCAGGAAAAAATTATTTAAAAAAATAAAATACTTTCACCAACGTTCATCTGCGTCAACAGTTCTATACTATGGAATGCTCAAGTTTTCAAAAGAAAAATTCAGAACTATCTAATAATGACAATCTTGTATTGACCCACTAGTAAAGAAAAAAACAATCGTTCTCAATTTATTAGTTGTCTACCCTATTAAGTCACTTAAATAAAACAATAATATTTAATTGCTTTTTAAATATTATTTTAATTGTTAACAGTTCCAGGTTGCTTATTGCAAGCCATAATATTACTTATTATAAAACCCAATATCACAACACTTACCTATATTGAAATAATATATCAAATTAAATTTACTGATTACATCATACACACTTCAATCAAACCTGTTTTGATAGATACATTTACCAAAACCTTTTTGAAATTAATAATAGGCAGGTAGTGAATGGATTTTAATAATTTAAAATCATGTTATTATTTTTTAACGATGATAAAAACGAATTATTTTCATTTGATGGTAGCCCTTAGGAGCGGATATGAAGTCATTGAACTCCAATGGACGTACAGGACTTTCTAGAAAAACAAAGAAGATAGGTATATAAATTATTGTTATTGACATGACGACACCTGTAGTACGCAGGTGATTTAAAAATCAGGACGATCGTGCACAATGCCTACATTAAAATAATTATTCAGGAGTCAGGAGTCGGGATGTCTGCTAGCAACCTATATCTCGCACGCTCGACGATAATATTAAAATATGTTTCGCGTTTTGTCGTAACCCTAAGGGTCAGAAGGAATCACTGAGCATTAATGAACTGTAGAACTGTACTAAAAAATAGTAAATACACTATATTTTAATTGTTAATTAATATGTTGTAAGGAGAGCAGGTTACAGGTGATTTAAAAATCAGGACGGTTGTGCACAATACACCTACACCAGAAATATTCAGGACGTCTGCTAGCAACCTATTTCGCACCGTCGTATAACCAAAATAATATGTTTCGCGTTTTACCGTGTGATGATGTATAATCACATCAAGTCCACCGACTCACGACACTCGTAAACGTCACACGTTATAGTTTATAATGTAATAATAAATGCGTATAAAGTTGACCACGAGAAAAACGTTTTGTTGATAAATCAATTCCGGCTTACTTCGAAGTCCGCCCTCGAGAGGGTATACCGGAAAAACATTAATCCTTTATTGTATTGACTTTGTTTCTGGAGGGGAAAACACATAATATAACCTTTGATAAACCTATGTAGTAAGCCTATATAGTACAGTGCGCATATTATATAGGTATACAGGTATACCGTGTCGATTCAATTTCACAAAAACCACTTATAAAATATTATTACGCTGGCGCCACATTCGTATTTTGTTTGTTCTGTCGGTGCAAAAAACTTTTATATTATAGGTACTCACAGATTCTGCGTTTCAATAATGTGTTAACATTTTAAATTTAAACGATTTCTATACTAAAATTGATAATTTAATCGAACATTCAACTACACATTTATTCGTAGTAATTATTATTCATTGGCTTGTATACATACTTTTTTTTTTAATCTAGAAAATTATACAACCTATACTAAAAGAAAGTACAATAAGCATAGTGTATGGTTTTTTTTTTTTTAAATTATGTGTAACGGCTTGAGTGTCTTTAGGGAAGAAAACATGCAGTGAAGGTACTTCGAGTATACATACTACAATTTTATTACTATATACTTGTCAGCACTGAGAACCTGAAGTTTTTGCAAATCAATCAAGAATAAACATAAAACCAGAGAAGAGTATAAGCTGGGAGGGAAGGGGGCAAGGCGTTATAACTTAGCCCTGCAGGGGTCGACCACCTTTTTGATATCAAGGGCCTAAAATAAACATAAAATTTATCACTGACCACAAGTTGAATATACCTTATTTTACGAGTTATTTTAAAATGTATTTCAATGAAGTTCATAACTGTTAGGTTTATTAATTTCATGAGGTATCTACGCTTAAACAACGTATTAATCCTTAGTCTACAGGCCATACATTATATTAGCTCATGCTGTTTAAACAAATTATACATTTTACTCACGGGTCACATGCAATTACATTACATGTTGCCCATGGGTCGTGGGTTACCGACCACTTATTTAGCCACCATCGCTCTATTGACAGTAAGAATATATATATTTTTTTTTTATGGATTTAGAGCAGCTAAGTTAATTGTTTTATAAAATATTATACCAAAAATTATTTCGTACCTAATATTATTATAAAAAATGAATTCGAATTTTAAAATTTAAAATTAAAAAAAATGTCAAAAATGTAATACTACCGCAACGATTTTATTATTCTAAGCAAACCACGCTACAATAGTTTTTACAATGGAATATACAATTTAACCTTTTACCGCAGTGTAATACTGTAATTGCTTACCTCTGTCTATTTTTAATATGCTATACATTATTTCCCGTACTCCACAGGGTAATGATATCTTTTAGTAATAATTATTGTCGTACAATCACAAAAAATTTTATTTTTTATTTATGTAGGTAACACCCAACACTTAATTTATTCGTATGTAACAATTAATATACTTCGGTATATGGTAAATCAAAAAAATTGATTTATAATATCTTGTATAATAATAAAAACTTACTAATTAATATAATTGTATTAAACATATTATTATGTTTTGATAAGAAAAAAATTACCTTGCTCGTGCAGCTATGTGGTTTGTACCATGTGCGGCACCTAAAGGTTAAAAAAAATTTTTTAACCTTATTTATTTTAGTTTCAAAATGTATAATTTTATACATTTTTAATTAAAATACTTGATTCATTTTTAATGTAAAATAATAGTAAAATATATAGTTAGAAAACTATAAAATTCATAGAATTAGCTTGGATGTTATTTTTATTCATATTTTAATAATTAAGTTACTCACATTATTTTGGATTTCCAATTTTTTTCTTAATTATACTTTTATACATTTTAAATATTAAAAATTCTAAAAAAACCTATATTTTATTGTCTACTATTGGCTATACGATAAATGCGATGGACTAGTTTGGATATGCATTAATGAGTTATAAAAAAAGTATAATTTAAGTTTTGGATCAAGTTATTTGTTAATGTATTTAGTATACTAATTAATTTACGATTTCATCGGACAATAACAACAATCGTGTATTATTATGAGGGGGTTTATTGTGTAACAATATACCTACTCTAGAACCTCAATAGTAATTATCAGAACCAATTGAGACCACCCCTAATGCGGATTTGTGAAAGTTCAAATAACTGAAAACAGATGATAAGCGTGGCCGTGAAAAGCGTGTCTTCTCACGTTGTCGATACCCAATTTGTCTAATCCAAATTCATTGTCATCCCAGTTCACTCATTCCTGATTTTCCGACTACAGCTTCACATATTATTCCCAATGAACCGACAGATCTGCTGCCAATAGAAAACTACTAAACATAATAAGTAAGTATAGAGGTTACATAAACTATAATATTATATTCGTATAATATTTACTACTTAATAGTATGTATGCATTAAATTATATTAAAAATTTGTAAAATTGTAAAAAAAACTTGAGGTTTGTAAATCTAAATATAAACAAAATTGTATTATTATTTCCAAGGTTCGTGGAGTTGTGCCACCTAAACTCTGAGTGATTTGGAAGTTGTAGAAAGATACGGCTTGATAAATCATTAGATTTCGTTTGATACCGATTTCAAAGTTTTATATCTAACATCTAAACGTGTGGGCAAACTTTTATAAGTTTATAGCAGCCACCTGAATATGACTATAGCAAACTGTATGAAGGGACTTGTAATCATTGATTTCGTTAGATTCCAATTTCGATGAGATGGATCTACTTTTAAATGGGTGGCCGAGTGGGCTCAAATTTTGTTTTTTGGTTTCACGGTAAAGGTTTTAACTTGAAAATTCTACAAAAATAGACTTGCGAATAACTTACAAAATATCTGCATGAAAAAAATCGCAGGACTTAGGTGGGCAAACTTCAAGAGCATAATATAATATATTATTATTATAATTTGTATTCGTCAATTGTCGGAGAATTGGGAATAGGTACTTTAAAAGTAAATGAAACCAGTACCTATACAGAGATTTAATGAGACGTCGGTGAACTAGAATAACGGGAAAATGGGAATTTTTTTAAATTATTATAATTCCAGAATAAATTGTATGCGAACTTCGAAGTCGGTGATTCGGCGAAGTGGATATGAACCGTGAAAAGGGCGTGTGTGGATAGTCGATATACCTATTCGGTAATGTACAAATATTATTGTAGATATTTATTTGGTTACAAGCAATAAGTACTACAACGTTAAACTCACACCGTCTGTTTTTTTTTTATATTCACTTTCGGATACACCAACCGTGGTTCGGGTGACCAAGCATTACTGATAATATTTATAACTTTGAAATATATTTTCTCCTGCATAGTACGTCACCTCGACGGTAAATCTACGTTGTTATATACCCCTCTGGTAATTTTATATGCATGCAACTAAATTATCGTTTACTATACAAATCCTAATATTATATACATAGAAAGTTTAATGCACGATCCACCGTCACTGCGCACAAAGCCAACGATACCTCCTACTGCTTCCGGTGTAAGATTCGCGAAAATCTACTTTATAATACTAAAGCATCATACAAATAAGATGATTATGCACGGTGTTTTGATAATATAGCCATGAAAAATATATTAATTTTCTCAGACGATTTATATTACACTGCCTTACTACCTTTATCAAAATATTTTATCCGCCCCACAAATCAGAGTGTAATTAAAAACCGCTACACGAGTAGATTATAAACGTGTATATTATGTAATATTATTTTACTTGCATGGCCCTGTATGCCCTGCATGCCCTCATAACTAGCTGGTATTCTGAAATATAATATATTATAACGTGTTTCAGTCTTACATTATTCGTGTTCGTTACTCGGTGTCATTCTGTACGAAATAAATTATTATTAGTGTGCGTATCCGTTACAGCAAAAACATAAAACCCACCCAGGGCTTATTCTAAAGATTTTTCTCAACTGTGAACTTCCACACCAACCCTCACCCCCTCCACGCCACACCCAAAACTATTCCGCAGCACCATTATCCGCCGCAACCAAGGTCGAAATATTAACCGAGGAAAAAAAGTATTTAATTTTTTGTACATTTTGAAATTCTTAAGTTCGAAAATTAATAATATGTCTACAGTCTTGAATGAGCTAAAAATAAAATAATAAAATATCGATATTCTATTATTATGAAACTGACTTAAAACACTTGTTTTATAAATGACGAAGATAATTGAATATTTTAACGAATCGATAATACTATTTTAACTCTCGTTACTACTTACTTGTGAGTACTTTAATATAATAATTGTTAAATACGATGGTCGTCGATCGACGAAAAGCACGCATTTACCTATATATTATAATATTATGTAAAATGAAACGACGTAATGGATTACATTTACGTTGAATCAAAAAAAACTTAATACGTACTAATGGAAAATAATATAAAACATAGAATGTCACACTTTTATGATGTCGAAACTTACTTATACACTTTGCGTAAACTGTTAGTTTGTATATTATAATAAATAAATAGACAATATAGACTATGATCGAACTGTTGTCGAATTTTACCATAACATTATAATATTATAATTTATCACATTTATACCTACACCTACGTATCATCATATTGTAGCGACTTTGGGGACGTTTTTTTTTAAAAGCATTTTTTTTTGTTTTTTTTTGTTTTTTTTTATTAAAAATCGTATTATGTGTACAATGATAATAATTATGGTACAAAGAGTAATTGGTGACAAAATAATTAATAACGGTACGAGAGGACTTGCGAATAATCCGCCCCTAAGCGGCACTAGTACTGCTGCTGCTGCTGCTGCTGGCTTTGTAATTAAAACGAAACCGCTTTCGTATAACAAAACACTGTCTCAGCAGCGTTCCGCGGGATCCGAATCGTGTCGTCTTCTCCGGAGTAAGCAGGCAGGGGCAGGTATAATCACTAATCACGAACAAAAAACAAAAACGTCAACAGCCCCTCCCCTCCCCCACACCAACAGACTGCAGGGTCAAAATTGATTTTAGAGTGTTCCGGCACGTCATATACACTAAATATTATGACGTGCGCGTGCAGTATAGTGTACACGTACAGTGTATAGACAGTGTCACGACGACGAAATATATTACAAGTCTCGCTAAACGTGGGCGGCGAATAAAATAATAATATATTATTATACCTAGCCACACTTTAAAATAATGTCTCCGAGCACCTGTCATAGAGTATTGTGTACGTTATTATTATATTCACCAGTGCACGATTCATTATGTGCTGTGGTTAAATTTGCCCGACAAACAATAATATACGTCCCGTCGTTCTGACAACTGCGCCGCTGTAGGTATACCAGCTACCTACGGTTAATTTAAACGATGCGACGAGAATATTATTTCGAAACGGATTCGAATCCATAACAACGTCACGATGGGATGTAGGTTTCATATCGAAACGAGCGGTTTCTCGCCGTCGTATTCCATCGTTTTCATTTTTTTTTTTCTTCGTATACGCCATTATACGAGTCGTTTTTAATCAACCTAAGCGTCGGAATACGGTTATGTCGGTGGCGGTTACTTTGAATTTAATACTCAGATATTCGAAACGCTCTTCAAATATTAACATAATTTGATTAGGGAATAAACGTCATTATGTAAACAATAACTAAACTGTTGGAATTGTCTGTAGTCATAAACTGAAAAATTGAAACGCCAATAATGAATAAATCGAATTTGTTATTATTGTAGGGCACTTAAATGGACTTGTATGTAATTACACCTTTAGTGAATCTCGCGATGAAGCTCGAAAATCGATTGTACCTACTTCAAAGTAAATATTTGATAATATATTAATATGAATATATTGCAATACCTAAACGTTAATATGATAATAAACAGCTATTTAGTACACTGTTATCCCTACACAGTCGTCATAGTAATTGGGAAGTAACACATAATAATATTGTACTTGGTATACTTACTGCTACAGATTATAATTATTTTTATGACACGAGTGCGTTTGAAGCCGTTGTCAGCTGTTTGCACTGTCAACGCCGTAGATACTATTATTATAGTGCTCGCAAAAGAACGCCATTTGCAGTGCAACTACAACGGTTGTAGAGACGGACTTTAGATTAAAGTATGTTAAAGTATATTATTATCTGTTAATGTATTTCTGTGCCACCGTTTCACCTTTATTATTCTGTACTCGAACATTGGTCTGTTGAACTAGCCACCGTAGTTGTATAGTTGTTCCACGCAATGTACAGCATTATACCGTCCATTTCGTTTTCCCTCAATTTAGATTTTACGTACGATTCTCGTTTTCAAGTCGTTTGCGTATTATGACGAACAAATATCATTATACGCTTACCTGCATACCATGCTCTCAGTTAATTTAAACTAGTTTCGTAGCGAATTTTCATCAATTTTCTCCCCAGCACACAATGACGTTTGTAACATTTTAAATTAACAAGAATATTGAGCTCTTTCTGTTTTCGTAGTGTTGCAATATAACTAAAAAAACTCGGAAACCCAAGTTTGAATGTTGATATTCATAATATTCATAAATCATAGATACTTAACGATATTGTATTATAATATGTAATTATTATTACTTTTGTTATATTGTTATCAATACATATTACATCTCATTAACATAAATTAAATTATAAAATAATTGAATTAATAACCAAAACTAATTAATAGAATATAATTAGTATTACAATATTATAGGTAAGCTCGTATTTTGTTCTCATCCGTTTATCTCTACGCCGACTTTTTTATGGCATTGCATTAATAACGCTGTGAATTGTGACCTATCAAGTAATTAAATAAAACCAGTGTAATTTTATGAATTTTAATTAAGTTTTTAATTCTTTTTTTTACTTAGGTACACTTAACTACGTAAGACATTAAAATTAGCTGTTTGTATAATTTATGAGTTGGTATACAATTTACAGAAATAATAGCTTATAGATTAATCAGACTCCGATCATTTTAAAGTGTTTTTTAATTGTTTCTGTATATTATGGATGAAGTATCAATTATATATTTTATATTACCTACTAAAATATATAATCATATTCTAATTAATGCGTTTCCTATATTTTTTTTACTAACAACACAGCAAGAGGTTAGTTATAGTCTATTTTAATATGTTTTGAATATTCATCGTACAATTATATCCCTCCAACGTGTGTGATAAACTGGACAAACTGATAAACAAGCCAGCGTGTACTAGACACTAATATTTGTCTTAACTAAGCATACCTAATTGGTTTCGAAATTATTATATTATTATTATAATAATGACTCACATAATGTGTTCATGTTCTATCTAATGTTACGTTCAGATAGTATACTGGCACACTGCATGTATATTATATTATAATAACATATTATGCGCCTAATGGTATTATTATGCATTATCATAAAATAATTAATTACCAACTACATTTAAATGTAAACATATTTCTAAAATACATTCAGATGTATGTTTTATGTATGGGTATAGGTACTGTATTGTTTTGTTATGTGCGAACAATAGCGTAGGTACATAATATTTGCAAATTTAACTTAATGGTTGTTTTTGATAATTTTATATACAGTTAAATTTATGTTTATGAAAAAGCGCAGTAAACTATTACCATACTAATCTAATCACAAACAACTCATTCGCTATTAAAAAGGTTTAAAAACTATTACCTACTATAGTACTGTATAATTCTTATTAGATACATGCAACGAATGTATACTACCTACAGATATTTTAAATATAAGATTAACAAGAACATTATTTTTATGAAAAAACCTGTAGCTCTATGACTTATGGTTAAAAAAATATATATTTGCCCATGTTTGTATTGTAATATTTATTGTTTTATTGTTTTGATTTATAAATAATATTATATTTTTTGTATCAATCACTCTGACCAAAAATACCTATATTGTTTTTAATTATCATAGAACATAAAGAAGTTTTTCATGTTTACATAATGTATATCTTTGATCATAATAATATGTAGGTCAATGTCAACTATGAAAATAATTTACTCAGTTTGAGAAAACGAAATCCAAGTCTTTAGATGACATGTTTTAAATGAAAAAAATAATAGAAGGTAGAACAAAACAAAACAGTTTAAAAATAATAAAAATAGTTTCCACTGTGCCATTCAAGAAAACTTGGTACCCAGACAGATATTGTTTCAAAGACAATAAGATGAAAAAAACAAATAGGCAAGAATGAAGATATATTATTCAGTATATAAAATCTATACAATTAATTGGTAAAGGGGAACTTTATTTTAGTGGCATTGCAGGTCATTTTGAAACAGTATATTATAATTTATAATGAGACGGTTGATCGTGGATATTCTACAGAGACTTCTTATTTTTCTAGTTAAATTTGATCCATTGCTAAAAAAAAAACTGTTTGAATGAATCTTACCGTGAAATAATTCATGAAAAAAGGTCTTTTACTAAGATAGAATGAGAAACTTGGGGAACATGTTTTATTTCAGAAACATTGGTAAATAATAATATAATTAGTGCTATTTGAAACGTAATTAAATATACAATTGGATTGTACTCATTATGCAACAAATACTGTGTACGACTGATATAATGATATTATGGATTACGATTTTACATTTCGTCAATAACAATACAATTAGCACAAATAGTTTTTTTCAATTAGAATAATATGTAGATTGCTTTGTATAGAAAAAAAACACTTATATGACCATGGGATGAATCACTCTTATTGGATTCCGGTTACGTACTTGGTCCCTGTTCACTTCTCTACAGCCTGTATGATATCCAACTATATATTACTATGGCGAAAGATAAAGTACGACAGGTAGGTACTCGTTAATTTATTCGCTGTAAAGTAATAGTTTCTATTTTGGAGTTATATTAGTGATCTCAGACATCGGACTTGTTAATCTTCCTTTATTTTTCACATCGTAGGTTCTCGGCGTGATTCGAATATATACGGAGCCAGAACGAAAAGGTAATCGTTCGTTGAACCAAAAAGTCATTTATTGAAATGGGTTCCGGAAATCCAGACACGCTATTTCGAAAAACAGAACAAACATCTTTTTTTGGGGAGGCGGGGGGAGAAGTAAATAAAGAACATCCACGGTCATCAAATACAACATTGGTATTTTATCTCAAAACTTCGTTGACATTTCAAAACTCCCAACATTAATAGGTTTCGTGCTTAGCCCGGAAATCGATGCACTATTATATTATATGAAAAAAAATATCATCATTCGAGTATAAGTTCTGCGAAGAGTATATTGATAAATAAAATGTACGCAATAATAAACCCCACACGCGTTACAGAGACGTGATGGCATATCGATATATATATATAATTATAAATACCAAACTCCGGGACTTGATAATATCTATGATCGATTTTTTACTACAACTGTAACAGTGTTCTGTTCAGTTTGTTTCGTATAGTCTACAAAAATACAATTTAACAGTGTGGAATTTTCTTTTAATCTAGGGACGTGCCATATACTATACACCGAGTGACAAGACTCGAACTCTTCGTACACTGTTTTCGACCCCCTGTTGACTTGAAACGTCGAACCTACAACTCGAACGTCAAATACGGCCCATTATTGGGGAAATACGAAATTGTGAGATGGAAGAAAAACAATATGGGGTGGTTTTGATGGGAAAACGTGATAGATACCTATGATTAAACGCAACACACTTCCGACTACGTTATTCTATTTCCGTTTGCATGACACCATATATATACGCGTTACCCGTAACAATACAGTTTCGAGTTTAAAAGGGCAACAACAGAGAAAATGTGACAATTATATTGAAATTGTTTTTTTTTTACTTTTATTCCGAGATTAAAATAAAAAAAAGATATTTTCTACAGTTGTATCGATCTTATACTTATAGATAATCTATGACAGACGTTTTCAGACAAGTTTAACGTTTACTCTTCATTTGATTAAGCATAATATTACTATAGATACTTAAATCACGGATAAAACGTGATGAACCTTGCGGTATCTGTATTCTGTACCACGAAATTATTTCTACTCTAAAAATTCTAAGTTAGTTAAGCATTTTATCATCTAATTGTATAAATAACTGGATCAATCCAGTTTAATGAAAATAGACCAATCTATAATAGGTATTAAAATAGTATATTGTATTTTATATCAGCCTAACCAAACAATAATCAAACATTGATGAATATTTAATTATCAATATAAGGTAAATAGTTAATAATTAAATGACATCCAATTACTCTTATTTTGTGATCATTTTAAGTACAAAATTTAAAACAGTGACTAATATTAGAAATTAGAATACAGTTATACAATATTACATTGCTTCATTATTCATTATATTATATAACAAAACAAAAAAAAATTGAAATGCAAATTTTAATAACCTAGTTAGCTGCAATAGTTTGAATTATTAAAATATGAAACGGTTTATAAAAATTATCATACATTGCTCTCGGTACACATAAATCTTTACTATAAATGTATTATATCTTTTATGAATTTATTACCAGCATAAATATATTATAAGAGTTGTATATTATACATAGTATATTATAGGTATTATTTAGAATTTGTATATTATAACGATTCTATAATTATTATACATTAAATTATTATGTATATATTACAAGCAATAAACATTAATTGATCTTCAACGCCAACGTGACCTAATCCGAATTCCATTTCGACTAATTGAGTGTTTGCAATGTCAAATTTAACAATGCTAATCTCGAGCTAATCGAAATAGGACTATTATTATTCGAATAATACTCGCCTATTTTAATATTCTTGCCTATTTGTTTTTTTCATCTTATTGTCTTTGAAACAATATCTGTCTGGGTACCAAGTTTTCTTGAATGGCACTGTGGAAACTATTTTTATTATTTTTAAACTGTTTTGTTTTGTTCTACCTTCTATTATTTTTTTCATTTAAAACATGTCATCTAAAGACTTGGATTTCGTTTCCTCAAACTGAGTAAATTATTTTCATAGTTGACATTGACCTACATATTATTATGATCAAAGATATACATTATGTAAACATGAAAAACTTCTTTATGTTCTATGATAATTAAAAACAATATAGGTATTTTTGGTCAGAGTGATTGATACAAAAAATATAATATTATTTATAAATCAAAACAATAAAACAATAAATATTACAATACAAACATGGGCAAATATATATTTTTTTAACCATAAGTCATAGAGCTACAGGTTTTTTCATAAAAATAATGTTCTTGTTAATCTTATATTTAAAATATCTGTAGGTAGTATACATTCGTTGCATGTATCTAATAAGAATTATACAGTACTATAGTAGGTAATAGTTTTTAAACCTTTTTAATAGCGAATGAGTTGTTTGTGATTAGATTAGTATGGTAATAGTTTACTGCGCTTTTTCATAAACATAAATTTAACTGTATATAAAATTATCAAAAACAACCATTAAGTTAAATTTGCAAATATTATGTACCTACGCTATTGTTCGCACATAACAAAACAATACAGTACCTATACCCATACATAAAACATACATCTGAATGTATTTTAGAAATATGTTTACATTTAAATGTAGTTGGTAATTAATTATTTTATGATAATGCATAATAATACCATTAGGCGCATAATATGTTATTATAATATAATATACATGCAGTGTGCCAGTATACTATCTGAACGTAACATTAGATAGAACATGAACACATTATGTGAGTCACAATTGAATTTTAATTGTCTATCATCGACCGACCATCATCAACGGTTATAGTATAATATTATAATAATATATGATTTTTGCGTTGTGTAAAAATTTGTAATACGTCAACATCAGTTAGTACCAATTATGTGAGTTTTCTATTTAATAATCATGATATTATATAATATTATAAATATCAAATAATCTGTAGGTACCTACCTGATTAAAATTCTAATAAAAAATTGAAAACCGACAGTGTTACTGATTTTGTATTTATATTTCTGTATGATAGTCGAAATTGACGATTTTATATAAGACTCAATGTTTAACTAACATTTTAATTTTCCAATTTTCAATATCTATTCTTTTCAACATATTTATAAATAAATAAGGAAAAACAGTTTAATAAAGTTTTATGTAACATATTATCAGTTTTAAGTTGCATACTATTTACATACTAAAAAGGTACCTCTATAATATAATAAAGCAATATAACAATAAGCTGAAAAAGGCATTAAAAGGTTATTACAAATTTCAAGTCAAACAAAAAGTAAGTTAGTAGTAAATTATAGTCAAACATTTAAAATTGTTAGATACCTATCTTTAAAAGATTTTTTTTTTATTTTTGTTAAAATGTAGGTATTTGTGTTGAATTTTTTTATAAAGTAATATCTCATGAATAAATATAAAACATGCTTTGACAGTTTATATACATTTTTATTACTCAGAGTTTCTCACGTCTTATCTGTTGCATATAAGTATATTGTTTAATATAAATAATTATTAAGACTAATGAAGTAATATGTAACATATGATACGGAGCGTCTTTCCGGGACGTCCGTGATCGTGAATAACAATGCGTTGTGTATCGTTATGGTATCGTTTATTATATAACCAATAAATAATGTTTATAATGATCGGGGCAAGTTATCCCGGGCCGCGCGGCAGGCTTGAAGAAGCGGCCGCGGCGGGCGGGTTCGGGCCTGAAGAGGCGCGAGCAAAACAATAGTCGGGGCTTGCCTATACGTTTCGTAGAAATAATACAATAATAGGGGAGAGTAGGAACCGTCCGTGCACGGACTCGAGCAAGTCGTGTGGGTTCGGTTCTTCCTCGCGGTGAAACTCGAATAAGCTCACCGTAGGGGGGAACGTGGTATTACTTGTCGGCTTGCTGAATAGTCGATTGGCCAAGTTACGTCGTGAAGTCGGTTCCCGGCGTGTCTTGGTATTCGTCCAACGGCGTGACTGGACTCGATTGAACGGGTGGACTGACAGTAATGGATCGCCGGAGTATAATTATATTATACGCTGCCGTCGGTGGGTTAATCAGGTCCCGGTGTGGCGGCTATCCGTTGTCGTCGATCGCTGGATGCACACGGTAGGCTTGGCGTCGTCGGTCCGTGAAGTGGCGCTTGTTAGCCAGGTATGCCGGGTACTGTTGAGTCTCGGCGGTATCGAGCGATCACGTTAGACCGCAGGATGCGTTCAGGATGCGTCGTCGTGGACTGGTTAGGTCGGATCAGCTTCGCCGGTGTCGTTCTGGTCGGTGTTGCTGCTGCGTTGATAGTCTTCGGGTCTTCAGGTCTTCGGGTCTTCTATAGTGCTTGTTGACTTGTAGAAGATATGTTGAAGACTGGTGTGGAAGATGATTAGAACCTTTGCTTTGCTTTGCTTTGTAGGACGGCCTTTGGGCCTATATGCCAGTGTCAGGCGTGAGCCTATGACTGGCGGGGGTTGTTATGGTTTATTGATATATGTTATTATGAATGTGCCCAATCAAGATGGCGAGTTATGTTTATCGATAGGAGTGGGTTAGCTCTTGTGCGACCTAGATCGCGGATGTGTGGGTGGGGAGATGTAAGATTTTTGTGGAACATTATTTTGCTGTTTATCTTGATTTTGTCTTCGATGGTGACTGTGCGGGTGGATTTGCGAAGGGTGATATTGTTTACGAACCAGGGTGAAGCGGTAATGGTCCGTAAACCGATGTTTTGGACCGATTCAACCTTCCTCCAGTTCGAACGTGACAGTAATGGCGCCCAGGCGGGGCCGGCATACGTTAAAACTGAGCCTATGTATAGTTGGAGGCAGGTGATTTTAGTTTTGATAGGTATCGGACTGCGGTGGTTTAGCACCGGGTATAGCATACCTCTAATTGCTGTTGCTCTCTTTGTGATGATATTGATATGTTTTTTAAATTTTAGGTCTTGATCTATAGTTAACCCTAGGTATTTGCAACTGGTAGACCATTCTATAGTTAGTCCGTTTATTTGGGGTTTGAAATCATTAAAGCCTCTAGGGCGGTTGAACATGACTGCCACTGATTTTTGAGCGTTGACTTTCAGTTTCCACTTTTGGAACCAGGCCATCGCTAAGTCAATCTGTTTTTGGAGCTGAATGGCTGCTCTTGAAGGGTTTCGGTTAGTGGTTGTGAATAGGGTATCGTCAGCAAAAAGCGAGAGAGAGGCGTTACTGTTCAGTGGTATGTCATTTGTGTATGCGGAGTAAAGAATCGGAGAGAGGCAGGAGCCTTGTGGGACGCCTGCTCGTATAGGTTTTGCGCTAGATATTTCATTTTCTACCCGTACAATGAAGCTCCGGTCTTCTAGGAAAGATTTAACCAGTGCTAACAGGTAGGCCGGAGTGTTTAGTTGGTGGAGTTTGTATAACAGACCCGAGTGCCATACTCGATCGAACGCTTTTTCTATATCTAAGAAGATGGCTGCTGTGCGTTGTTTGTTGCTTTTGTTTACTGATAGACGGTCGATTAGGCCTACCAGTTGATGGGTTGTCGAGTGATGGCTACGGAAGGCGAACTGTTCTTGTCTTATTTTGGGGCCTATTACTGCATTGAGTTTGGTGAGGATGACCTTTTCAAATACTTTTGACAGCGATGATAAGAGTGAGATCGGGCGGTAGTTTCCAGGATGGCGAAGGTCTTTGCCAGGTTTTGGGATTGTAATGATGACTGCACGTTTCCAAGATTTTGGAAAGTATCCAATACGCATGCATCCGTTGAGTATTCTCGTTAATAAGAGAACCGCCGATTTGGGTAAAAACTGTATGGCCGTGTTTGAGATGTGATCGATGCCTGGAGCCTTGCGTTTAGGTAAATTTTTTATAATTTTTTGTACCGTACCTGGGGATGTGAAGCAGTTAGCTGAGGGAGTGGTTCTTATGTTTTGGGCAAAGTTGGCAACGTCAGGGATGGCTGGGCCAGGGTTTTCGGTGAATTGGTGTTCGTAAGTAACAGCGAAGAGCTCAGCTCTGTCTTTTGCGCTGTATAAAAGAGAGTTTGGTCCTGAAAGCGGGTGAGTGGCTGGGGTTTTGTTTAGCAGCTTTTTGTTGAGTTTGAAGATGGAGTTGTCATTGATATCCAACGAGTTCAAAAACTTGTCCCATTCATCTTGTCGGTGAGTTTGCAGGAGTGTTCTTATAAATTTGATTTTACTGTTAAGTTGGCGTTTAGTTGCAGGATCACGGGTTTGTTGCCATTCGCGACGGATGCGGTTTTTCGATGCAATTTCCACAAGGATTTCATTCGGAATTTGTTGATTGTAGCGGCTTGTGGGTACGTATGAGCATGATTCGACTGTGGACACGATGGTGTTGGACAGGTATTGGAGAGCTGAATCGATTTTTTCTGAAGTATCTGTTAGTACATTTGAGTTTAGAATTGATTTCTCAAGTAAGTTGGCATATTTTAGCCAATTTATTCTACGACTTGTATGTGGCGGTGCGGCGGTCACAGGGGAGTCTGAAATAACGAGTAGAATGGGGTTGTGATCTGAAGATAATTCATTTAAGTTGAAGACTTCAACAAGATGTAGTGGGAGTTTGTGTAGTGCTACGTCCAATATGTCTGGTCGATGGACGGGGTTATTTGGGAAGTGGGTAGGTGAGCTGGGTGCGGTAACGACGTAGTCGGAGTTTTGGGCATGGCGGTATAGAACCCGACCTGCCGGATTAACGCTGTTGCTGTTCCATGAGGGATGCTTGGCGTTTAGGTCGCCTGCAATTATAAACCAATCACAGCTGCTTGTCAGGAGGTTGAGGTCGCTTACAGCGAGAGGTGACTGAGGGCGTTTATAAACGGCAGATATTTGAATTGAGTCTGATCCTAGAGAGATCTCAACGGATGTTGAGTTTAGAGAAGTTTTTTGATGCACCTGGCGGTGAACGATGCGTCGGTGAATGATTACAGCGGTTCCACCATTTGCGGCAGTGCCCGGACGGAGTGTATTATCAGATCGATAAATGAAATAATTTGTAATTTTTAAAATAATAGTAGGTTTAAGTTTGGTTTCACTGATGAGTGCAATATCAATTTTTTCTTTGTTTAAGAGGATTTTGAGTTCATCAATTTTGTTTTTGATGCCATTGGCGTTCCAATGTATTATTCGTAGTGGCGTGTTAATCATTTTTGAGGGGGGAGAGGATGTTGATAAATGAGTTTATTGTGAGTGTCATAATTGATTTAACGTCTGTGTTCGAGGCCAGCGCATTCAGCAAGTTTGACAGGAGGTTTAATACATCAGAAATGTTTATTTTATTATCATTGCTTTTTTGAGTGGTGGTTTGAGTTTTTTTAACGACGCTTGCGTATTGGGTTGGTGTGTTTTGGAGTATTGGTGTTTCCGTGATTGAGTTGTCAGAGTTTGGTGTTTGGGTTTTAACAGGAGTTTTCTTTTGAGGTGTTTTTTCTGCGAGTTTTTGTAGGTAATAAGCGCAACCTCGGAAGTTGGCAGTGTGGGTCTCGCCGCAGTTACAGCATAACGGGGCTTGTTCTGCAGTTTTTGTGCAGCTTTTTGCAGCGTGTGGGCCGCTGCATTTTACGCAGCGAGGAGGGTGGCCGCAATTCGATGAACCATGGCCAAACCGTTGGCATGAAAAGCATTGTGCCGGACCAGATTTTTTGTAGGTTTCTACTTTCACCGATAAGTAAAATAAGTGGGGAAGCTCGTAGATTTCAGCTGCTGCAGGGTTTTTAGATAATGATACAAGGCAGATAGGTAGGGGTTTAGACTTGTTTCCAAACCGTCTTACGATTTTGACATCGAATCCTAAGTTGGTTAGTTCGTTACTGATGTCGTCTTCCGAAATGTCAGTTGGGATGCCTTTAATAACAACCTTCAGTGTTCGATCTTCGGGTAGGGTAAATGTATGGAATGTTATGGACAGGTCACGAAGAGTTTTTTGAATAAGACGAAAAAGGTCGGTGGAAGAGACTTGAACTCTGACGGAACCATCGGCAGTGATCTTGGCTTGAGGAACGTGGTTAGTAGCTTTTAAGATTGATGGGGCAGCTTTGCGCCAATCAGAAGCATTTATGATAATGGGTGGAATACGGGTGGATGGAGCGGAGTTGTTTGTTGGTTTGTCATCTGGTAGATCGGGTGTTGGAGAGCGTGATGATGATGATGGACTACTTGGCCAGCTATCTTCGGAGTTCACGGTTTCAGATGAGGGGGTTGGTGATTTAGCTTGAGGTCGTTGAGGACCTCTTTTCG
Organism: Macrosiphum euphorbiae; assembly: GCA_949089665.1. NCBI lineage: Eukaryota > Metazoa > Arthropoda > Insecta > Hemiptera > Aphididae > Macrosiphum > Macrosiphum euphorbiae. The sequence continues at coordinate 11,926,651 of CARXXK010000002.1, read as the reverse complement.
AAGATGGTGGATTTGACGATTTCTTTTTCCTCTTGGCCATTGCGCGAGGAGGACCGTTTCGTGTTTTAAATTGCTGTTGGATTTACCTTCGCTCCGGGGCGAGACCCGGCCACGTGACCTCTCGGGTACACTTGCCTCGTGGTCGAGAGGGAGGGACTAATAATGTGGTACTTACGAAGTATGATGTTACGAAGTATGATGGACTGCTAGACTGGACTGGATTGGACTGGAATGGACTGGACTGGACTCGGCTGAACTGGACTAGACTGAACTAGACTGAACTAGATTAGAACCGGTGAACAGTCCCGGTATATATACTATTTGTTTCCCTTTGTTGTCCTGTGATTGGTCGAGGATGGTTGCTTTGATAAGCAATAACCACACCTCGACCCGTTGGTGTTCGCTTTGTTAATGTGGTTCTTGCTTGTTATTTCCGTGAAATTATCCTGTTGGTAAACTACTTATTCTAATATGTCGCGTCTATTACTTGTGTCGCATTATGTTGCCATACTGTTGTGTTTGGTGGTCCTGAAAAGGACCATTTTAATACAGTGACGGTTTATCCCGTTACACATAATATTAATATAACGGGTAGGACACTAGAATGGGTAGGTACTATAGGTATACAAAGGTTTATATATTATATTATTAGAAATTTCAATTGACAGTTGTGTAGATTCGAAGTATAGTAGCTAATTATTATTAAAAAATTAGTGGTATCTGATTTTATTTTTGTTAATGTAGTAATTGATAAAATATAATGTAATAATAAATTGTAATGAGTATTTTGATTAATGTAAAATTGAATGTAAATTTAAAAATAGTATTTGAAACATAATTATTAATACCTGCTAAATAATGTAATCAGAATATATACATTAATATTTGATAGATTAATTTTCAAAGGCAATGATTGAAAAAATTCATAAAAAAAAGGTGCTCTGCTGTACAGTATGCTACACTGTATAATGGATGGTATTAAATTTGAATTCAATGATATAGGTATAATTGTATAAGAAAAACGATTCTGAGCGGTGACGGTATGTCAGTCTAGGTATAAGACATAGTATAAACTCATCTATGTTATAAAAAAAAAAATTGTACCTATAATAAATTCCAAATTAATCATATCACAATATCCATTAGGTACTTATAACGCAATATACATCAAAAACAAACCGCGATACTATCATAGATATATAGTAGTATACTATAGAAAATTTCAAGTACCCATGAATAATATTATGCAATAACAACAAAATAACTAAAATAGTTATTCTAGGTTTTTAATATGTAATTTTGTCCAAATTTGAACTTAAAATAACTATAAAAATAAACTGTGCTTATGTATTTCTTAGGTTTTTTGGTAACAGAATAAACTACTTACATATTATAATCTCGTTTTAAATTTTCAATCCTTAGATATAAAAGTTCAACATTTTATACATTTTTAACTACAAAATAATTATTCAATTTTAAAATTGATAAATTTTGTCAAAACTTGATCTTTAAATACTTATAAAAAAAAATGTTGCAAATGCATTTTTAATATTTTCCAACTGCTATTGTAACAATATATCAGGAGCCTTGTATTCAATTTTTACACTTTTTTTCCCAACAGATATAACTTTATTGATATGCATGGAAAAAAAAAACAAAAAAATCTAAATATGAAATTTCCGTAAACAGTTCAAAACAAATCAAAATATTTTGAAAATTTTATCAAGTATAAGAATTGATTTAATACACATTCAGTGAAATGTTCATGTATCAACAGTTATTCGTTTTTAAATTACAACAAAATAAGAAAATCGATACATGAGAAATCGAGTGGATATCCAATGTTGTAAAAATTTGAATTTTAAACGCTCATAAAAATTTAATTTGACTTTCTTATGTACATTTTTTTTATTTTTTGATAAAGGTAGATAATCTTATAAGGAATTTTGTATTACATTTTAAAATCTTAGATTTAAAATACAAATTTTTTACGAATTCTGAACTCAAAATAATTTGCTAATTTTAGTGATTTTTCCAGATTTTACCAATTTTTGAACTTTAAATGATTATAAAAAAAAACTGTGACTAAGGATTTTTAATATTTTTCAAAGGTCATTGTAAAAATATAGTAGGAGTCTTGCATTAAATTTTCAAGTATTTTTACTCACCAAATAAAGTTTTATTGACATTCATAGAAAAAAAAAACTAATAAAATGGGAAACTGAAAATGTCTCTGAACAGTTAAAAACAAATCAAAATATTTTGAAAATTGTATCATGTATAGAAAATGGAAAAATAAACAATCAGTGAAAATTGCATGTATCTACCATCATTTTTTTTAAAGTTACACCAAAAACCAAAGTAGATTTTATGAAAAATCGATTGTGCGTGAAAATTCCCGTTTTTCCTTAATTTTTCTTTTGTTTTTCTTAGCACTTTTCAAAATTACTTCTCAAAATTTTAAATTTTGACTTCCCCAATGCACGAACAATATTCACTTTCCAATCGAACAAGATACTGAAGTTGAAAATCGAAGCATTATTTCGACTACTTATCGTGTACACAGACACGAAAAAAAAAATATATATAAAAACACACATCATTGTAAAATCATTACATTCATCGTTCCACTCAGAATCTAAAATCAATTTTGTATGTAACGTTTTATACTTATTAAATAGAAAACAGGTTGGAGCTTAAAAACCAATTAGCTAGGTATTTTAATAATAATATTAAATATGAATTGGATCGACTCTTATAATTGTATCCCACCACACAATCTTGGCTTTAGGAAAAGCAATTAATTCAAAAAAAAAAAAATATATCTGGATTTTATGCATTTATTTTTAAATAAAAATAAACTGAATTGCATTGATCTTAAATTCAAGAAATTACTATAAAACTTCACAAACAGAATTCAATTGAGGCGTCATGAGGCAAAGTCAGCAATCTCCAAACTCAGTGATTTTTGGTAAATGTCAAAAAACTGTTTTACCTTTATTTCTTGTATTTTTCCATGATATTTTATTTTCGTTGGTTGATAGTGGAGTTTGGTGTTATTCCCTGTATTCATATAATTTGTTAAATGTCAATAACATTAAATAATAAAGGAGGGAAAATGGACTTTGTCAAATTTGCCGCGGAACCCAAGAAGAACCCACGGAGATTGCCGCTTTTGTCACAGAAACGCATGGAGATTGCCTCATTTGCCACAGAAACGTAGAACATGTATTATATGGTATTATGATTGGAGATTGCTCTCTTTGCTGCGATCAGCTAGTATTAAAACGTTTTATCTCGATGGGCGATTATATGTGATAAAAATCAGCTTCACCAATCGACGCAGAGTAAAACGTATTATATGAATATGATCAAAACATTTATTCAAAAAAAAGTGGAGATTGCTGACTTTGCCACGTAACGCCTCAATTGTTTAAAAATAATACACAATTTAAACATTAATCAAAAAGCACACTAAGGCCAAGTCAGTATAATACAATAAATAGTATTTAATGATATATTATGACGGTTCCATTTTTGATTATCTGCTTTTATAATAATATTACTGTGCACATTTTCCGTATATTATTGCTGTTATTGTATTAGTTTGCTCATTTAATATAAAGCACGATTAAACGTGTACACTGCCGTAAAGCCAGCCTAAGATCCTTAAATATATTAATAATACAATGCCATGGTATACAATAACTTGGTACTTATAAGTTATAAACCACCCTAAACTTTTTGAGCGTTTACAGGTTTGGTAGGCATTTATTTTGATCATCGTGAAAAATTACTGAAACCACTGGCCAAGTGTTCATGGCGTTCCATACGATAACTACAAATTCCAATTCTCGTTTTATAGTTGCCCATTAAGTTTATCCGTTAGTTGTCGTAATACAGTGCAGACGCTTGACTAAATTGTATTTCTATAATTTGTTCCTTGAAAGTTGCTTGACATGGTACGGTAATTTAAACTTGACGTGTAAAACTAATTTTAAGATCGAGAAGACAACTGAATGTGAGCTTGACATTCATATTATATATATAGGTACTTAAAATAATTTAGAAGTGACACTATTGCAACATTGTTTTGACAAGTTGCACAGTCCGTTTACTCAAAGATAATTGATGAATATATTTACCGTTGGCGGTGCATTTTATTTAAGGTGCACTGCTGAGACTCATATTGAATATTATATTTTTATGACCAAGGTATAGAATATAGATTCTAGTAAGTAGGTACATGCACTTCAATATATTCACGATTCCGTCTTAATCAAATACCGTTAATACAGCCCGAGACGTCGGCTGCCATTATTAGTGCCTTCAGAATTTACCAATATCCAAGGTAGGTACAAATCGCACTGTTTTCCGATCATAATTATTGTTTCAAAACGAATTTATTCCACCAGTTGCATTTCCATTTTCAGCGCGGTGTTGAAACTAGATGATTTCACTGTCTTTCGTCTTTGTAAATATTATAAGACAAAATATGACAGTTTGGAAATGTTATGCACTGCACGAATTTGCAATTCGAGTAAAATTAAAAATACTTTTCGATGCAATATAATTTTGATTTTTTTTTTTTGATTTTCCGTAGGTATATATATATTCTACATCATTTCCTGTACGCTCAGTGTTCGCTCACTACTTTGACAGCATAATATTTCCTAATATTATATATTACACCATCGTAGAAACTTGCTGTAAAAAGTTCAAAACTTAGTTGTGCACTATATTACTATGCAACATGCGGCAATCACCACCGACGTTTATTTCTAGTAGATAATTTTACGGCGAGATAACGTGACTTAATATTATGCGACGTGGGCGCATATATTACATTATTACCTACTTTCGTCCTACTTGGGCCCGAACAATGTGAAAATAATTATATAATATACCTTAACGGGTACGCGTTTAATTGATTGCAGTTTACGAGATTGGTTTAGTTACGATATACGAAACACGAATAAAGTGAGCACAAACTTCAATTAGTTGGTACCTACTTGCTAATATTTATCGGATACGTTTAAATTTCTGGAGTAGAGGAACAGGAGAAGGGATCGGTTGAGGAGGAGTTGAGATAACGTTATTATACACGAGCTCGTCTTGTCGTCGTCATCGTCGTACGAATGCAACGACGCATCTGCACCAGGTGAGCTGTTGAAAAAAATTGCATTATTTTGAAAGAAAACGGCGGTGAAGAAAACAACAATTTCTATTGGTAACTATAATAGGCAACTGCTGTGTGAATAGACTTCTGATTTCAACATTTTGAGAGCTGTATTACCAAACTGTCAAAGATGTTCATTCGTATTATATTATGAGGGTTATAATAAGGCAGACCAACTGCATATTTTTAACTTAATTATCTGAAGAAAACGTTACACTACGGCTGCGTCGCTTACAACAACAACGTTAAATGCACATAAATTCACTTTCCAATATTTTTTAGTGTCAGATCTCTGTGGAAAAAATTTAAAAATAATATAATGTAATATTATAATATTGAATTACCAGTGAGATCATTATTATTTGAGTAATAGTTGTAAAAAACCCAAGTTATATGCCCATATTAAAATTATAGTAATTCGTATTAAGATGTATATAATAGTACTATTAATTCATTACTTACAGAAAAAAATTTATTTCGAAAAAAATATAAAAATGATTCAATGACTTTATCACTATACTACATATTATAAAAACATAGTATAATATTATTTACAGTACTTGCCCATGCAACGGTAAGTATTTTGGGTTATAATCCCGCTCTCCCCGAAATTTCTTCCTCCCTCAATAATATCTTAACAACGATAATTATTATAAATGCACAAATCATATTAAATGTTAATTTATAATAGTTTTCTAAATAATAAATTATAAAATTAATTCTAAAGTGCGATAAAATCGAGTTTTATGAAGTTTCCAAATATTTTGAATAACCTTGTTTAAAGTCTACGATAATAGTTTTACAAATTAATCACCACTGAAGAAGCACTTAGATTTCTAGGAATAATCCAGTAGACCAAATATTCAATACGAACTCTATAATTTGTTGTAACCAATTCTTCAAGAATGGTTTAAGAAAAAATAATGTTAACGCATGAGTATAAAATTGCTTTTGTTTGAATTTTTGAAAGTTACAATCTGTTAAATTGTATATGACATAATATTATATCATATATTTTATCAATCGTCTTAATATTTGGATTTATTGTATGTTGGAGTGTTGGCCATTTTTAATGTTTAACCGTACTAAAATATTACGTACGATACTGCTTTACAAATAATTACGTAATATTGAAATTGCAAAACACGATTTATTATTATTTATGATTATGACCTAAATACTTTCTATACTTTATGAAAAATAATGTGATATACAGATTGTGATCCCCAAAACAATATTCTGTATTCTGGAGATACCTACTAAATTTGTTCGTTTGGTAAAAAATCGTATTTTGGGTCTAACTGATAAAAAAGATAAAGAAGTGTACAATCGTGTTCTCCTCTTTTTACGGCGGTACCTCAAAATCTGTAGCTCATAAAATGATAAATTAAGTGTGTACTATTTAATATTATCTAACAATTATTTGCCCCGTTGATAGAAAAAATAATATGAAACAATAATATGTTGAAATGTTGAATTTTCAAATTAACATTTATGAACTTGTTATGTCTATATTTATATGTATACAATATTATACATATTCCGTGATTAATTTAGCGAAAATTACCCCTTAATAAGACATATCTACCAACTATTTCTTGAAATTAATATATGACACATATATCTATACACTTTATATTATTATACAAACGCTATGTACATAAAACATAATACATATTAATATCAAAATGTGTAACTACGTACAACGTATAATTTACCAAATTATAACAATAGCGTTACAAAATAAATGTTCTCAGGTAATGAGCACATACATAATATTATTATGTTAATGACAAAAGTGTGGTTTAAAATTACAACTTGATGTATGTAATACACAAATAATTATTAAATCACCTAAAGACACGAAACGGTTTTTGTTTATTTTGTACCTATCTATAGGTATAGTGTATCATATTATATATAGGTTTACCGACGTACCTATAAGTAAGTAAGTTTGAATATTTCGTAAAAATGTATATTTATACATGATATTGCCAGCATTAAAGTGTAAAATAAATCATGACAGAGGTCCGGGATTCATAAAACACATAAAAAATATGACATACTGTATAGATACCAGTGTTTCGGTATCCCGGAATATGGTATGGTAGAGAGGAGGCAGCTGTCGTAGTTGCAGCTCTGATGTCCATAAAGTTCAAAGACCTATACGACAAGAGCTGACCGAATACTATTGAATAATCATAATTATTATAATAATATACTCCATGTCAAAAGGGCATACGAGGGGGAGCAATGGGACACCCCACTCAGGAGTTTTGATAACTGTACGTAATTTAATAGTATTCATATAATATAGCATACTGTAGTATTCATAGCATTTCCGAATTTCCGATATTATGACATATCATATTATTATTTATAAAATATATTTCTAGAATGAAAAATGTTAAAAATGATATAGGTAGTACTGTATTGAAATGGAGATGGTTTTTTAGTATACCAAAATAAAAATATTATTCTAATTTGGCTATTGAATTTTGATCTTACAACGAATAGAATTTTATTCTGCAGACTTCCTTGTTCCGTGATAATATTATATAACATTTTGTATATACTTACGTTGAATGTTTTATGATAATATTCAGAGAAAAGTTTGGGGAATGTGTTATACTTACTAATGATGAATTGTTTTAATTTATTAAACAGTTTTTAAGACAGAATAAGAGTGCTTCAAAAATTTCATACATTGATAATAATTATTGTCAGGATAACGACCGTCATACCAATGGAACGATGATATTTTATTGTTACTTTAAAATTTGATATCACAGCACAGATATAACACACTGATCTCCCACGGTCCCACCCAATTCCTGCATTGATTTTTTTTTGCACTTAGTCTTAGTAAACTTGAAGTTTAAATGTGCAATTTAAAACGTTTTTCTCGATTGCTGGAGTTCATATCTACTCTGGTTCGCAGGACGTGTGTCTACGCCTTAGTCACCTTATAATTCACTTTGTCTAGAAATTAACGTAAAAATCATGTGGTAGGGATTAAGATGTTCCGATTATTATAATATGTGAAAAATAAATAAAACATCGCAGTCTCTGCTTCTCTACCAGATTAAGTGTGCGATTATAATGCAGTGAATATATTACACGTGCCAAGTCCCTGTCAAATAAGATAATTTTTACAAAAAAAAAAAAAAAAATAGGTATTGACACATGAATGGCATACAATTGTTAATTTAATTGCACGTGGTATAATCTGTGTGTGGATTATGTCATATTTTCTGGATCAGGTTCGTCTCTTTGAAGAGTTGAAGAAGAAGCGATGTCGTCTCTGTGTTTGATGCTATAGTATTTCACATATAGATTGTAGGGGAGTATCTCTAGAGACTCTTAAATAAATAAATATTATTTGTTACTGTATGCAAGTATACAATACGAGTATATTAAAACATCCGCCTTTATTATTTACCAAAATATAAAACTTTTTAATGTACTATTTTTTATCATTGATGAATGCGTACAATAAAAATTATTATTCATTATTTTGTTGATGTTTGTATAAACCCAAAGTTTGACATATTGATTAAAATATACATAATTATAATATTATATCTATGATAACTATGCAATTTGTATTACATCCATAAATATATAGCCACTATAGGTTAGGTTAAATCTATTTTTCAAAGATAAAAATGCTTGGAATTTATACCTAATGTTTCAAGGCGGCAATACAAGGACCTTACGGAATAAATAAAATCAAACCATTTCAACGGTCAAATACGATTTTACAAGAAAAAATATCCTACCTCAGAGAATAGTCATATTTTGATATTTTTTTTTTAAAGAGGAAAAATGTATTGAGGTTGTCAACTTGATCCTATGGAAGATATGATTCGACTTTTGAATTACCATTAATATCACATTCAAATTACACAACAATCTGTGATTACCTATTTAGACGTTGATTACACGTTTTGGAAACTTACATTTTAAAATCAGTGTCCAATGTTACATGACGTATAAAATCTTTATCTTACAAAAAATATAAAAATGATCGAAATCTGACTATTTCATACGGCGAAGGAGTATTTCTGTAATGCAGGTTTTTGTACTGTAGCGTTTCCAACAATTTTAAGGTAAACAATATTATTGACGCATACCTATTGTCAAACTCATATTTAAATATCGGGTTGTAAAACGCATTTATATATTAATAGTATAAATGTTTTGATTAAATACATTTTCAATGATTAACCTCTAACTAATATATATAGGTACGTCTGCACGCAGAATATATCTTTAAAAGTTTTATGGTTTTTGTATTAATTTTAATTTTAAAATACATATTATTATTATTATGATTTGAAAACTTTGAAATTTTAATCTTAAGTTATTCGTAACATGTTTTAATATTATGCAATATATATATGCAATATTGTTTCAAAATTTAAAGTTAATATTAAAACCTAAACAAACGTTATAAATTATAATAGAGAACCTAGGTTCTCTAAGAATATATTTCTAAGTGCTGCAATTTACGAAAGTTAACAGTGAATTCGAATTTCCAATTCTTATTTATGTATTATAATATAATGATACAGCTAATTCCTTTTACTAACTTTGTGGAGGAAGACGAAATTCGGTATCTGGTCAATATTTTAATCAATTGGTTTGTATTTTCAGGAGATTTCAATAGCCTGTGAACCGCATTTCCATGAATAACAAATACATCTGTTAAATATATTTTACCAAATATCAGACGATTTTCTATCTGCGTACCATGCCAGTCACAATGTCAGAGAGTAACTAACATATTTTAGAAAATCGTTACCTATCACAAAGCAAAAGTTACAATGTGATTCATCGGAACTGGTCATGATTTGTTGGTTGATGTACTAAATCTAAATAGCCGATCAGTATTATTATAGGTACAACCCTATTATAAATGTATGGAGTATGAAGCAATACTCCTAATATATTATCATGATGTATAATTTAAAAAAAATCTTACTATACATCCACCATATACCCTTCCAGTATTTTTAAATTTACCTACTGTCAAGGTCGTGTGAAAATTGAAGTTTTTTGAGAATCTACAGTCTAATAATACAACTTATATAATTTAAATTATATGATTTACCTTTTAAAATATTTTGTTCATCGTAAACATAATAATATGATACTTTTGGAATAGTGGTGACTGGTGAGGGTAATAACAATTTGTAATATTAATTTTTTTTTTGTCAAATATTGAGTTAATAAAATTGGTGCTTATTGAAATTCTACTTCATTCAGAAATTAATTCAGGATGTTTAATCCACTATTATGTGTCTGACTGTTGACTGAAAATCCCACACTTCACTATCATTGTACGGCGTACGTTCTGTGTTCATTAAATCAAGAACATAAACACGGATTTTGCAAAATAATATATGATACGATTTTCTTCATCAAATTGCTCGTAAAATGGACAAGTATTCTAGAACACTCCAGAGTAGAAATGATTTCAATTTTAATGAAAGCTAACTATTGTTTTAAATTTAAGAATTTTAATAATGGATCTCGAAGGTATAGTAGGTAATTACGTTTAATGTTTAGTATGAAGCAATTTGTAAAGTTATTAATTATAATAAATTCAAATCACAAGCATGGATATCGCATACCACAAATTTAATGGAAGCTTCTATTATGTGGCACCAATACGAAAAACTTGGTGAAATAAATGTAATTGGTTTAATTTACCCATCATACGTTTCCCAAATTACTCAACAAATTCTCAACATATGACGCGTTAATATTTATATACTGATCAATTTGGTTTTTACTTTTTACACAAATCTTTTTTATTTAAATTACCTATTTATAATACAATATATTCATCAATATAGTTGTATTAATACACCTAATAGTATACATTTTATCAAATCGTTAGTTAATCGTTATCACTGTATGCTACTATTTTGAATTACAAACATCTTATTTTTAAAAAAGTGGGTTCCTACCTACTGTACATTAAGTGTATATTGGGGTTGGTGTAACAGAAGGGTGAAATTGGAATTCAATGATATAAAATCACGAAAAACGAAAAACGATGTGAAAACGGTCTGGTCGCATGATATATGTTAGGTACCTACTATAAGTATATTTTGTATCATTGCTATTTAAGTAATTTATTTTTATATTGTAGGCGTTAGTACTGGTTGAATTCATTTTTGCCTAAAAGATTGCATTTTAAAATTTCATAGTTCGTATAAAATATAAAAATATACTTAAAATTTTATTTTAAAATTACAACAAAACAATAATTAAATTCGTTATTCTTAATTTAAAATTTAAATATCCAATTTTGTCCAAATTTTAATTTAAAATGTATATAAAAAAACTGTGTTTATTTTATTTTTTTATCATTTTAACTAAGCTATAAAAAATAAACATTTTATATATTTTTTATTATGTGCACATTTTCGAGATTTTGATGAATTTTGTCAAGATTTGAACTTTAAATTCTGTATCCAGTAATGGACCTTCGATGCTATCTCAAGTATTATTAGAACAACTTATGAAGAATAATGTATTACATTTTAAAGCATTTTAGCAAAAAAATGTTATGTATTGACATTTATAAAAATAAAAAAAAATTTTAATTTTAAATTTCTATAAATAGCACAAATAAGTCAAAATATTTTTAAAATGTTATCTTATGGTATAGAAAATGATAGAATGAACATTGAGTGAATATTTTCAGCGGGACTTGAAACTGGTTTCAAAACCAATTTCAGAAACTGGTTTAAACCATTAAAATCCGAAACCGTAAAAAATTGGATACCAGTATTACAATCTAAAATCAAAACCGGAAAAAAATTGGATAGAGGTATAAACTAAAAAACCGTAACAGGAATTTATAAAATTATTTATATTTTTTTGAAAATCTTTGTATTTTGAACATTTTGAAAAGTTTACCTTACATAAAAGGTTTTTGAATTCGCGATTAATAAATAATTAATAAACTAAGAATTAACCTAAATAGTTCAGGCCCTTCAAACCGATTTTTGAAACCGGTATGAACCATTTCAAAACTGAAACAAAAATTGTATTTTTTTTATTTTATTTAAGTTATAAGCCACCTAAGGGCTAAATGTATAGAGTAGAATGAGTACATAATAATATATACATATGTGCATTATGTAAATTAAATTATTTAACAAAATCGTAGATACAAAAATGATAATTAATATAAAGTTATACAAATGATATTAACAGTTAAAGATTATTAGTATTATTTTTTTAGATAATTATAGAGAGTATAAACGCAAATTAAGATAATATGACTAATGGATACAAACATACAATATACGAATTAAGTTTAATATTATAAGTTTTTGAAATAAAAAAAATAGTTTTTTATTGGTTATTCATTATTATTAGTTATAGACCAGTTTTTAAGCTGGGTAGAGGGTGAAAAAAAAAACAAAAGTTTCTACTGTTTCTAGTTAATTTCCCAACATCTTAACATCCGATTAATAAACTATATTATTTACCAGGTACATAATAAAACTTTCAAAAAAATTAAGAATGTCTAATGAATAATAAGGAATAACTAATAATTAATGGAAAAAAAAGTGAGTGATTTGTGAGTATTAATAAGAAGTATTCATAAAAGTGAGTATTTTTTCGACATTCTGATTGTTGGGGTACTGCTTGTTTCAATAGCAGATTGTGCAAGCTGGGTATACGTTATTGGGTCCGCATGTACCAGGGTCGCACGTGCTAGTCGCTACAGTTCTTTGATTTCGGAGGCGGCGGCGGTGGTGATGGAGGCAGTTGTAGCCCACTCGTTCAGCAACCGTGACGATCGCAGCATCCGCCCCTGTTACATGTATTCTGATCGGTCACCGTCATGACCGTTTCTACACCGTTTCTTCGCCGTAAAAGAAACAACCAAAGTAAAATTGTCAAGTTTTGTTTTCAGCTACTTTTACTATTCAAATATATATTACACTCATTGCGCTCGTTATACGCTAATTTATATATTTTTTATATTTTTAAACAGCTATTGTAACAACGAATAATATATGTATTACATTTTCAACATTTTGACAAAAAAAGAAATTAACAACATTTATAGAAAAAAAATAGATACTTACTTAATACAAATTAAACAGGTCTATAAATAGTCTAAAAAGAGTCTATATTTAAATAAAGATATATTTTGAAAATTGTATAATGTATTTCAACGATAAAATAAACATTCGGTGAAAATTTCAAGTAATTATACTAACTGCAGATATTTGTTTTTAAATCAAAACAAAATAAGAAAATCGTTCTATGAAAAATCAGGTGAATATTCTATGTCGACAAAATTTGAACTTCAATGTTCAAAACTCTTAAGAAAATTAATTTGAACCTCCGGTAAACAATTTTTTTTTGTTAAAAGTAGAAAAATATATCTCTGGGTCTAGGAAACGTGTAGGTATTACATAATAAAATCGTAGATATAAATAGACGATTTTCTAACTCATAATAAGTTATGTCAAATTTTTAACTTCAGACGCTTATAAAAAAAAAATGTGGATTAACGTCTAACTTTTTTTAATTTCCAACAACAACAACAACATATGAGGAACCTTGCATTAAATTTGTTATCGACAATCATTAAAAACCAATATTAAAATTTGAAAATGTCTTATGCCTATAGAAAGCTCAAAACGAGTCTAATTAATATGATATTAATAATATCATTGAAAAATACTAATAATTATATAATATAAGCATTGTATGAACATTGCAAGTGTGTACGTTTCGGTTATTTTGTTAGAGTTATACCAAAAGACAACATTTATCTTTTCGAAAACTGGTTTTGAGTAAAAGTCTCCGTTTTTTCTTCATTTTTGTTTTGCTCATCTAATGGGAATATTTTACTTTTTACTCTCCCTGTCTAAATGATAAATAATCACTAAAACCGTCATAATATCGCATAGGTAATCTATTATTTATCTTGGAGCATAGATGTACACAGCTTTAGTAGCAAGGTTTTAATTAAAACAACTTTGATTCTAAAAATTTTTCTGAGAAACCAAAATTCCACGATACATAGTTCTTAGAAGAAATCCTTTTATGCAAACATTTTAAACGGTCGTGATATTAAATAAATCAGCAGAGATGGAAAAATTCATAAAACTAAAATTTTTGCTAGGTATTGATATTATATACCAGGGGTCGGCAAGTAATTTATATTGGAGTCCTAACGATTAAAATAATAAATCAATGAGGTCCAGTGAAAAAAATCTTTTTCAAATCTTTATATTTTAAAAGTAGCAGTATGTCACTGCCTGGAGGAAATTTTGTATGAAAATCTTTATGAGTAGGTAGTTTCATAATGCCGTTTTAAATTTCCACTGTTAATAATAGCGACAGTTGAATTGCAAATTAAACAGACTGGAATGGCTCCAACCCTTTCAGGCATTATAAAACAATATAGTTCAGTCCACAGTAGAGTTCTTAGAAAATCGAAATATTTGGTATTGTCGTGACTCGGCCGACGGCCGATAACATTGTAATAAAACCGATTATTACCTGCCCGATAAAATATTTTTCAATGAATTATGATATAACTATAATCTGAGTTTGATAAATTAAATTAAATAAATGTCTATATTAATAATAATACTATTACAGAAAATAACATAATAAAGTACAATGTGTTGACAGGGTCCATAGTTTTGCCTTCCACGGTCCGGATCCGGACCGCGGTCCGCCAGTTGCCGATCCCTGTTATATACAAAGCTATATAAAAAAATTTGTTTATCAGGCAGGTATTTCACTTGATGATTACCAACAGTATGTTTTGGAAATATCAAAAAGCTAAATGTATATTGTTTTTAATCGGGTAGATGGAGGCAGCTTATAATTACTTATAAAATTATATTACGTAAGTTAATTTACTACGTCTTATAATATTTAAGTGCATGCTATAAGGTTTTACTTAACTCTATTATTTTTTAAATGTCGACTATAAATACGTCATTTTTCTTATAAATAAAAGTAATTAGGTATCGTGAAGTGCTAGACCAAAGTGATTTTTGCCAAAGCGGGTGACTGTGGCATTGAACACGAAATAATTAGCTGTTATCTCATATGTGTTTAGTCGTTATGAAGGTCTTAAAATATTATCAATTTAATACCTTAATATATATATATCTATAATACGATAACCATATTACCACAGAATATTAATACAATATTTATATTGAAACATAAAATAAATTACTAATAAATATTTATCAATGGAGGATTAAGTTTTCATTGTTTCGTAATCGAGAGGCAAACATATTGTCACTAACATCCCTTCAGATTACGTATAATATGCTTTGATAGACTCGTACCTTATGGCTTATACTCTAGAGCAGTGGTCACCAATAAACGTCTCGTGTTGCGGTGCGTGGATGGATAGGAATTAAATAGACCGCCCAAAATATTTTACTTTTTTGCTGATATTTTTTTTTATTGTATTTCTGTGTAAATCTATAATAACTTGATAAACAAAAAATGGTTTTTGGGACTTTCAAATTTTTTTTTCAAACCATCCGGACATCATAGAAACCCGTTGTTCAATTGTTGACCTTGGATCTAGAATATTGCAATAGTCCGAGAGGTTGATCATTTCTATATTAAATTATTCTTCCGTAGCTTCAAAACGAGTAAATTGTTTGCATTTGTTAGGATTAGATTTTTTTACTACGTAATATATGACACCACCACGATAAACCATAAAATGTTAACTCTCGTTTAATTAAATTTTGGAAATACGGCAGTAAATAAAAATGCCATACAAAATACCCACTGTCTACTCTAATTCAGAGATTTGCAGTTGTCACAATTAATTTACACTATACGATAATATATTTCACACGTTTTGATGGCCAAATATAAATTTGTTAAATATTATATCCTAATTTTAAAAACATTCAAACAATTATTTGAAGTTTTTGAATTACTTTCCAACTCCTTGTTTCGGACCACTGTCAGATAGTGAAAACCTGAATGTTTGTGGTCGTACTGTTAAATGTAAACTACAAAAGTGTTCAGAAAGTCAGATACTGTATAAATAAAGTGTAGTTTTGATTGGGAGCCTGATAGCCTGCTAACATAATATTACCATTGTTTGATGGCAAAGCCTTTATGTGTGTGAACAAAAGCAAAAGGTCAGCATTACAAAATTATCTTTTACAAGTATGTTGCCCCCTTTGGAATATTCCTTCAGACAGCAATATGGTTTAGAACACCCTCTACTTATTTTTATTGATTTCTTAATATTAAATAGTAGTAGCCAGAAAGTTTTATTTAAAAATGAACTAGTTTTTATATGATAGGCAGGTACACAGAAAAATTTAATTCATAAAATTACTTAAATTTAAAATTTAACATAATACTGTCAATAACTTTTTTGTCACGCCTGCACCGAAAGATTATTTTTCGATAGCGGTTGAAGCGTTGGAAAGCGTCCTTTTTCGGTCTAGGGGGCGGTAAATTGTAAATCCCAAAAAGTGCTGGGCTCACATATCACCCGATTATCCCCTGCATAACCAGACACTGAAATCTATACCACGGACCTTACAAAACATAAACTTTTGGTTACATCTTATATTTATATTATAACCTCCATGCGTGAGCGTGACGCATAAAATAAATAAAACCAAATCGTTTCTTTCATGAAATGTTGTTGTCTTATAATATTATGGTCCAGTTGTTGCATAGATCCCTGCATTACCTCTCCCGTGATCGATGAACACAAAATAGTATGTGTGGCTCGTGTGGGAAGGCAGTTTCAGTATTGGGCGAAATGGGGTCCTCGACTGAAACAGCTCACTTCCCGCCCGTGCCACACAATATATTATATATATTAGGTAAATACTCATCATGTCATGTTGCCAAGTGCGTTTTTTAAAAGTCCATTAAATATAAAATATAAAAGACTATATAATATATATATATATATATATAGCTGTATTTTTGTTAAAGGATTATAAAAATATGTATAAAGATAAAACTCAGCTCTGGACGTACTATAGTCACCCAGTATTTCATACACTTAATAGGTAATAACTGATGTTATATCTTAACTAGGTATTTTATTCCTAGAATAACTAAAAAATTAATGCAAATACGTAAGTCTGTCTACGGAATCACTTTGTTCAATCGACAAGTTTAGGGTGCGCGTTTTGTCGAAAGAAAGTTTCTACTACTAAAATGCTTCATAATGTAAAATATCAGTTATAAATAAATTACAACTATGAAAGTTAACTTGTCAATAAACAAATTAAAAATGTTCACGTTTGTAAAAATAAAAAAATAAATGATAAGTTGGTTCATGATCAATTTCATTTTTAAACTGTGACAGTTCACACAAAATTAACGCTGCTAGCCTAACACGGTAAAATTGTATTAATAATGTTTCTGAGTAAATAAAATACGTTTGTGGTTTTCAAAATGTATTTTCATCTGTTAATCATATACCAGCTACCTACTGAATGTCACAAGTTGTAACCGTTGAGTGAAAACCTAGCGGTAACGTAAAAATGCGGTTTATCACAATTGTTTTCATTTTTTTTTCACTATGCACACGTATCAGCCGTGAGTGAACACCTTATCGCTCACTGTAATGAATTAAATAAAATAAACGTATCATGATTCAGTGGCTTCACGAACTTAATATTTTTATCTATAAGGTCAAATATTAAAGCTACACGCACACATAAAACTAATACCTGCACATGTATAGTTATTTTCTTTTTATTATAAAATAAATATTTATATTATTGTACGAATTTACAATGTCAATTAAGTATTAACACTAAAGTAACTTATACATGCCGTAGTCTTTCAATAGTAATAATAATAATACCTTACACATACAATATAATCTTCCCAGTTCCTCTATTATATATCATGCTACAATAATTATTATACAGCATAATATGTTTCGTTGCCTGTATGTGATGACACACAGAGTAAATCAGTAAAGTATACCTATTGTATAATGATAATTATTTATGATACTGAACTAAAATCAACAGAATATTCTGTATTCAAAAATAAAATTTTAATAGTAAAAAAAAAATCCACCTATATAGGTAGTTATTTTTTGTGGACATTTCCCCCCTCCCCCCACCATAAAAATAAAATGTTTGTGATCTGTTATGATGCATGATAATAATATTATCTTACACGTTGTATAGGTACAGTAATTATGAATTAAATATATTACATAATATCGGTCTCACGAGTGTCTTTTATAGTCAATTTTGAGACTTACTCTGTAAATATATTATGTAATGATCTATCATAATATTTTGCACTGTCGTCGTTTTGCATACGGGTTAGTTGAAAGATATTATAAACATTTTGAAAATTTATTAGAATTCGGAGTAAAGTTTAGTTGATACAGTTTCATCTTCATTAATTTCCGAGTTTTTATTTTTTTTATCACTATTATTATGCAAACGTCCTAAACCCAATTTTATTAAGTAAATTTCTGTTTAACTGTTGATACAATTTTTGTTTGTTATTCACTCATAATTTAAATGATATACAATACTAAAGACAAGAATATATAATATATTATCTACATATTTTTTTAAATATTATACATATAATATATCTACTGCTTATAATTTTCCATTCAAACTTTACTTTCCTACTGACTGTTATTGAACTTAAAATGTATGAATTATGTTTTGCAGGGGAAATTTTTATTCTAAATTTCGCTTAACTAATTCATATTAATCATTCAATTATTAAAATTATTATATTCTAGTATCGATTGTTTTAATCGTAGATAAATATCACTATAATATATAAACGTAAATCATAATAACATGAACTTGATTCCACAAGTGGTTATCCAAAAATGTTAAAAAAAAAAAGAAATGGTAATTTAGAGGTTTGTTCATAAATATTTTGATTAAAATTTACTTAATTTGTTATAATTTGAATATATTCTGGTAATCTATACCTACATAATTGTAGACTACTAATCCTACAATTAATAGGTACTTAAGATATATCATTGTACAGCATGCATTAAAGTGCCTTAATTAATATTAACATATTATTATTTTATTACGTTGTGGAGATTAAAGTATTACGAAGGAGCTGGTAGTTTACTACATACCACCTAGTTGTTTGTATTTTCTCCGTTAAAAATCAAAGCATCCTCGAACTTTGGCATGCAAATAATAAGAAACTTATTTTCAATATTCTCATGTACAAGGAATGATAAACTTATCATCTAAAATCGTCAAGTATGAAATTGATTTATCCGCGAGAACTATATTTTATCGAATTTAAATTTCCTAACCAAAATATGAGGATAAATAATAATATAGAACGTATAAATTTTAAATTGGAATTAATTTCCGTCAATAAAGAACATTATTATTATTATGTATTGTTAACAAGTTTGTGTACTGTTATTCAAATAATATTATATTCTGCAAATTATTGAAAATTAAATTTTAAGAAGATCTTATAATTCATATTGATAAATTTATAATTAATATAATATAAATTATTGAACTAAAATATTACGTTAGTTTTTAAATTTTAAATCTTATCGGAAGGAACATAGTTATTAAATTTCTAACATTTAAAATAAAAGCTGTGAAAATAATTTTGCTATTTAAGATTATATTATACATATTACATTTGTTTGTGGTTTCGAAGTATGAGGATCTGATCTCTAATAAATAACTGGCGATAACCAATCACACCTTATGTGACGAGACGGCACAATACACGATTAATTGCTTAAGACTTGATTTTCATAATATATAATCAAAGACTGCAGCGAATAAAACGGATTTAGTCTACAACGGGAACAAAGGGGAAACGAGTATACGTTTTTGTTTTGTAAATTTACAACGATATTCAATATGAACTCTGTTATCTAATTAAATGCAATATAAATACAAGTAGATACAACCCTTCTATACGTGTTTCGCGAGACGGCAGGAATACGTGTTTTGGGCTGGATCACGTATTAAGCTGTATGTATCAACTAACGAGGTATTACAGAATTTAAATACCTAAATGACTTGAAGAAATTGATATTCTGATGCACTGGTAGATGAGTTCAAACACGCACGTCTGAACGCAGTGAAAATTTGTTAATTTTAACGATATTACAGTTTGTTGTTGATTGTAAGCCCGCCATAAACACCGCTGCAGTGCAAATGATTAATTCGTTTGGTATGTAAAAGACTTTTGTCATATAATTGCATATTGCATATTTTCAAATGAGTAGTATTCGTCCAACATTTATTAAATATTTTATATAAAATAGTGTAAAAAAACATATAATATAAAATAATATTGCTACATGCAACCACGACCGCTGTCCAGTTTTGGATACAGATAGACGCTGACGCGTTGGTTATTACTTATTTGATCGAAATTATGAGCAATCAAAAATAATAATATATATATATTTTTATTTCGCATCATAATTATATGTGTTATAAGTATTAATTAATTAATAGTTATAACTACGGTATTATGCTTGTAATAACAAGAAGTGCACCTTCTTATTTTTCAGCCCAATTGATGTTGTTACGATTACAGATATTTTGTATACTATTAGATAGTACTTACGTTAGTTAATTTTTCATCCCGACAAACGTGTTAAAAGAAAATAAAGACTGTTAAAATTACAATTTTTTTTTTTTTTATGAGAAGTATTGTGTGCTTTTTCTAACATTTTTACAATAAATTTCAAAAACATATATCATTACTATCATTATTTTTTTTAAGTATACGGTTGTAGGGTCTGTATGTCGTGATGGTTAGGGCATTAAATTTTAAAGTGTAACCAATAAGCACCTCACAAATTAGGAAAAAATGAATAAAGATAAAGTGGATAAAAGTGCTGGGTATCACAATAATATTATAAATTTATATGATTCATAATAATTAATAGATATACATTTCGAACGGTATAAATGACGTGTCAGTAAAACAGCTTACTATTTTAAATTTAGAACCTGAAGAAAGTTGCACAACGTGTAGAAGTTTTACAATATGAGAAAAGAAAAACGAACCACCAGATATCATTTTCAAATAGGATGAATTGTGGCAAAGAATAATTTAAGGGTTGATGATAAAAAAAAATTATATATTTAAAGTACAAAAAAGATTTATGTTTGCAGCTGAGGGATTTTAATATTTGATAACAACCGTTGCCTACTGTACGATACTATTAGTATATTCTAACTGAATAGAACGAGAAAATGCTAACCCCAAAAAGTATATTAATTCTGTCTTAATATTGATCTGCATTTAAATACGGTTAAAATCTTTAAGTTTTATTTCTAAGTTATCAGCTTAAGCATATATTATTCATTAATGTGCATTATGTATTGCGACCTAAACACGATTATTATATTCAATGTTTATCTGCAGCGTAAATCCATGTATAGTATTATGATATAGCTTATATCATACTTGTGTATAATATATGTACCTATTAAAAATGAAATATTTAGTTTCCCGTTCATAAGGTTTGAGTTAACTTATAAATATATAACTTATATTTTAACTATATAACTTATATTTTGTTCCTATAACAGCATATATTCTGTTAGCATTTCTGTTTATTCTTAATGAAAAAGCTAAATTGTGATCAATAGAAATCGAAAGAAATGCAATTTTAATGAATACCAATACATATTAAAATTTAAAATGAACAACCCGTCTTGAGCGTGAAAATATCGGAATGTAATTTATCATCTAATATTTACTTAAAAAAATATAAAAATAATACAAAGATGTGAAGATGTAAAATCACTAAAATAGAGTCGCGTTTGCACACAATTATCCTTTAAGGAGACGACGAGAGTAGTTATATAACTACCAGTCAAATGTTGAGTAAATAATTTATTATTTCATCATTATTTATAATAGTATTGATTTTAACTCTACAGCGGAATAGAGTTTAAGCAGTTTCGCTCAACCTGAAAGGTTATTTTTTACCTTTATTTATCAGAAAATGAACACAATAATATAATAATAATATAATAGCTGTATAATAGCTATATATTATAGCTGGTAATAATATTATTTTAAAAATAAATTTGGTCTGAAATGTATAGTCCGTTTCCCCCAGTATCAGCTATCAAAAGCTTTTACATACATGGTGGGTAGGTACATTTTTGTAAAATTATTTATCACTTAGATACAAAAAAATAAATATTTAGTTCGGAACGAATCTTAGAATTATTATACAATAGCTTAGTTATATAGTTATCATGTGTTAACTATAACTGTTAACACTGAAATTATTTCAATACAAAATTATGAAGTTTGAGAATATCGTATTTTAATAATAATATATTATTCTCGTCACATCGGCTATCAACCCGAACACGACGTACCTAGATGGATTTTTTTTTCCAAAAAGATGGTACCACATTATATTTTTATTTTTTCCTTGCCATCCCGAAGCCTGGACGTTTCACACAATATTTATAGATATAATATTTATATTGAAATATACGCTTAAAATTATTAAAAATAAACAGTAAAATAGCAGGACAACATCAATTATTGTCCCGTTCGTTTTAGTCGACCGGGGGGGGGGGACGTGGAAATCCGAAATCATCAATTTATTATCACTACACATAAAACCGAACGCGTTGTCATCGTACACTAAAATATGTGTAACATAATGTACGTATGCATTTATGTTAATACTTTATATTAATTTAAATTCGCGCATGTAGAAAAATAATTGAGATTTCGAGGGGTTGACATGCAACCCCATTTCACCATTGCGCCGATGTGTCTTTTCATTCGCTCGTGCACATTGAAGGTATTGTTATAATAATAGTATCCGACCATAATATTATTATAATATACCATGATACCATAATGTCTGCAGCCTCGTAGCTCGTCAAAACCATTTTCGAGTAGGTACCTACATCGTAATATTCAATATCTGAATTATTATAGACGCTTCCGATCGCAGGTTTAATGTATTAATGCGTAACAGGAGACCAAACCACGGTTCTGGTTATATTATTATAACCTACTGCAGCGTTTGACATTCCACAAAAATAATACACATTTATGGTGTTACACACCATGGAAAAATATTGCAAGGTGCGTTGGAACTTATCTAAACAATACGTCATTACAGTACGATGCTTGATACGTCATTATATAATGTAATACACTTATAAAAAAATTATTATGTCTGTACGAATTTAAACATTTTTATGTTTGATTCAATGTAATAATTAAAAATTAGCTTAAACTTGTCTATTTTATTATTATCTTTGTACACGTAATATGTGACTTGTCTAAATGTACCTATCTTTAAGTGCATGGATAAATGTATTCAAAACTATTGTTCTAGTCTACTTAGTTATACCTAAACAAAACATTTTTGTTATCCTTTGAAGAGCGGAAACGCTTTTGAAAATGACTTATACGACTTTAAAGGGCATCAGATTAAATATACAGGTATCTATCTACTTTTTTTAAAAACACAAAGGTATTTACCGATTTTAGTTACAATTTTTTTTTATGGTTAGTTTTACATTTTAACTTTCCTTATAAACTTGTTTTTTTTTAATCCTTATTTTGTTGTTGACATATTTTAAGTTAAGTCCTGTGCTAAATAAAAATTGTGGGGTAGGTCGTTTTGTGAGGTCGTTGGGGTATTCCTTTTTCATGTGATTGATTGTATGAGTATCGTTCCACGACTTTTATGTATTGTTTTGTAATTGTTTTTTCCATGATTAAGTTAATCTTTTACGACAAATCCGAAATCTGTATAGTATTTGTATTGTCTTTCTTTTCTATTTACATTTTGATTTTTTCATTTGATGATATTGCATTTAATTTCCCTCAGTTTTGAATATTGTGCTTTTGACCGTGTGATTGCCATTCAATCAAAATGTTTAGCGTCTGCACACTAGGTTTTGTAAATTGTAATATTTATAAACGTTGTATTTAAATGACTCTATCGTTTTTCACGATTATTGATTTGGTCTTTCTTTACCTTCTATATCGGTGCAATGACCGGGTGAAGGTAATAATATATTTTATATCCACAATATATTTTATGTTCCAACATTTTTCGACACATCATAATAATATTATGCAGTCGCGTCGTCGATATAAATTGTACGGACAATTTTTCGTCTCTCCGGTGTGGTTTTTCACAGCGTTCGTGACGTTCATATCTGTGAGCTCATAATAACCAGTGTTGAGCAGTATCTAGATAAATGTATCTAGATAATGTATCTAGATAAAACTACAGCATCTTTATCTCATCTAGATAAATAAAATATTAGGTATCTGATTGTCATCTAAGATAAACTGTATACCTATCTAGATAAATATACCTAGATAAATAAATAATTTTTAGTTTCGATTGATTTGTTGGTAGTTTGGTACTTTTAATTTTTTTATTTTATCATGTCATTGATCAAACAAAATATTATTACACTATTTCTGAAAATAATCGTGAATATATTAATTTTTTTCTTAGCAGTAATTTTATTGACAATAATAATATTATAATAGTATAATATTCATACGAATGTGTTTTGTTCTTTGTTATTACGTTTCTCGTGTAATGTTGATTACTAGAAATGGTTTCAATGAAATAATATCGTTCTTGTCTATTTATATAAAGCTAAATAATATTGTTATTACGTAATAGTGTAACATTTCCATGTTCAGTTTGAGTTGAAGTAAAAAAGTAGGTAGACAGAAATAAATCATTGTTTAACAATTAAATAAGGAATTGCCTAGAAAAATGTTGTTTATTAAAATGAATGGTCATAAATAATAGTAAAATACTAAAAGAATTTGTCTAAAATAATTAAGAAATATATTTATTTTTTGCGCATTTTAAACAAAAAATAAAAATATCTTTTATGATATCTAGATAAAAAAATATGTATCTTTATCTTAATCTAGATAAAAGTAAAAATGATCATCTGAATCTAAATCTAGATAATTGTTTACGAAATTATCTTTATCTTATCTAGATATCATTTTTGTTATCTGGGCTCAACACTGATAATAACATGATACCACGAACGTTCTCTAAGTGTATAAAACATCGACTCGACGACGACGACTACGACTTCAGTCGATGTAATGGCCTCGAGCAGCGTAAAATACGTTTATGTCGGTCGGGGCGAGTGGTCGAGAAAATATCTCTCTCGTGCTGAATGCAAACGTTGCACTCACCTTGCCGACGATAAGCACCTGAGGCGTATCGATGTCACCGTCTCGTATGTAATACACTCACGATATGATGTTTTTCTGTTGACGGGTAATTCGACCTGCCGTGAAATCATATAGGTATAGGTAGTAAAAATAATGACAATTATTATTATTATATCATCATTGTTATTCGGTAGGTTTATGGTGGTTGAAAAAAACCACCTTTAATTGTTATATTATTATTATTATTATTACTATTATATATTATTGTCGTTGACGTACAAACTTTAGTTGTAAAATGTTTATTAAAATTAAAAAGTTGAAAACTAATTATGAAAGTTTTTCACGAACTGCGCGCATGTATATAATATTTCAAACGCGTAATTGTAAAAACAAAAATATACAACGTACCGGGTTCCAACGTTATTTGAAAAAAAATTCTTTCGTTAGGCGTCTACGGCATTATTATTCCAAATGCTATAGTTCCATAAGCATTAGTTTGACTCAATATTATATTATAATATATTAACTATACAAAATGTATTGCTCGTCAATTTGATGTTAAAACTAAAGAAAAAAAAAACAAAAATAAATTGATATGCCATTCAAACAACTAGGAAAACTTGCTGCAAACTTAAATAACGTCTGGGAACTAAATCAAAAATTACATTAATTAATGAAGTCTCGAAAACCAATTTACCTATAATGTAATATACTACGCAATTTAAATGTCTCAAAATTATTACTAAAAGTGTATTAATCGATGTTGAACAATGTTACAAGTGTGAGTAATATTATACAACACATACAATAGGGACCTACTCGATATTAATTATAATTAATTATCGAAGTCCTTTATTAATTTTAAAAGTATTTGTGCATTAGTCAACTATACTTAAAAATGTAACAATGTTTAATCGTCAATAAAGATATTGAATACAAATTAATTTCATTAATACTGGACTCGATAGCACCGACTATAGGTATAGTAAGTAATAAGTATTATCATTAAAAATGCATTTATAAAACGTTTATAAATATTGTTTGTTAACAAAAAGGAATCAGCATAGTTTTAATGAATATTTCCCATTATTAATTGAAAATAAACACCGTATATCGCTAACACTTATGGAAACTTTGTCTGAAGATTAAATATACAAATCATTAACATTAATAAAAGTGTGAATGTAGTTTTCAACAGGTAATCATACATAATTCCAATAACCATAATCCAAGCAAAACAGTTAATCGTGAGAGTGCAGTCTAGAATGAATATAATGGAGTGTTAAGTATGGTATGATTTTGTAGGTCTTCAAGTAAGATCCTTTTGAGTACAATATAATAGGCATAATATTATTATATAATATATCAAAGTTCCGTGTTCGTGTTTAGAATTAAAACAAGTCCATGCTAATACGAACTACCTACAGTGCCCATACAATTATCAAGACGATATATTTGATTTAAATATTATATTTAATCAAAACCCCAAGTTCAAACAAGGAGAATTATACTGTATTATACAATATAGTATATACCATATACCTATATTATATTATTAACGACGAGTAATCAAACGTTCGAAAATACGTATGGTAAAATGCATATCTACAAATGATGATAGTTACATTATTACCGAGATAGTTTTATCATAGAATTTTTAAAAATTACAAATTGTAATAAATTGTTATAAAACATTTAATAACAGCGTATCAATAAAATGTATTACTAGATAATAGTTATATGTAGCTGTATAGTTTTATTTAAATGATAATATTTTAAATTTGAATATATTTAGTAAATGTGCTTATAACTTTTAAATCGTAAGCTTTGAGTCTTGAAAATTCTAGATTGTTTTGAGCACATTTTGTATTTATTTTAAATCTGTAATCGCAATTCGTTCTTCGTGTTGTTTTTTCCACGACTCTTCAATTTATTTTTAGAAACTCTGATTTGTATAAATCCTTCAATATATCCCTTCGTCCTCATTTTATATGATATTAAGCTCGATTAATGATATTATACAGGTTGCACATCACCCTATAATAAATTCGCTTTCACATTGACTTACAAAGTGACTAGGTATTTAAAACCACTATAAAAAATAACCACTAGCTCTTTATTTCAAAGCTCAACAATATGTGTAAACATTTAGAACTAATTATGTACCTATAAATCTATGATCGGTTCATTGTGTTACTGCATCGTGATATTTCACGGCCGCCTTATTAGATGACGAAGGGCAATATCTTAAATCATGATTTTAAGTAACGTATAGCTATATAATACATTTATGTACCTGGATGTTTCATCCGTTTCCGAACAATATTACTTTGAACACAAATGCATATATTTTATTAACTAAAAATATATATTTATTACACAATAGGTATGTAAAGTAACTACGTAATAATCGTACCTATAAGACATGTCGAAGTTTCGATACAATTGAATTCAAGGTCGAGCAGTCGAGAATATACTGATATTATGATGGCATGTCACTGGGTCATAATAAACCACCTGTTTTATGTTATGATAATACTTGAATCAATGCTAAACGGTAGCGTGTAGGTAAAATTCATTGATATTTAAGGTATTATTATAATATAGATATACCGTAAAGGACTTTAAAGACAAAGTTGGCAGAACGAAAATATATTCGAAGATGATTAAATCGAAGCCCAGTAATTACTGCCCTGCTGCCAATTGACAATCATGAATGTTTAGTAAAAATACAGTATTTTATCTTTCTTGTTTATATAATTATACTTGTTTAATAAATCTAAATGTCTGAAAAGTTACAGCAAAACCTGTTTTTAGAAAGATCCAATTTTAGTTCCAAAAACTTGATTCAATTTTTTTTCAAGTTTATAAATTAAGAAACAGAAATTTAATAACTTTTTTATAAAAGTTCTATATTTAATTATATGAAAAGCAAATTCATTTGAATATATATATATATTTAAAAAAAGTTGAAAAACTTAATTGTATCGCTATAATGTTCATTTAAAAATCACCACAGTGGACGGATATTATAATATTTCTGAAAATAATAATAATAATATTATATTATATTTATCATTAGTCATTACTCTACGGTCTACGACTCTTCCTACTTATATAGAAATTTAACAACCATAGTTTCAAATATTTGGGCATTAAAAATCAACCAAAATTAAAAAAAAAACAATTTTATACCAACATGGTATATTTTTTTTTAGCTTACATTTTAAAAATTTTACTTTTATTTGATTTTAGTACATACATTTTTTATCCATATTTAAAGGATTTTTGCGTCAACCTGACAATAAATGTAATTACGTTTTGTTTTACGTTTGAATAATGAAAAAATTAAATAAAATGGTCGGTTGAACATCAAATATAATAATATTGTGTATAATTATATTGTTCACAAAACAAGCTGATATTCTAGGTATTGGGTAAAATTATTCGTGTTTTTTTCTTCATCAAATAATGGATACACTGAGCTCTGTTTGTATGGAAATAATTGAATTGTATTTTACTTTTATTATTTACAGCATTACCTATATAATGATATACAGCTATGTCGACGTGCCATCTTATCTATTCAAATAATGAATAGATTTCATATTTTATGAGTACAATAAAACCACTTTACGTGTAAGGTTCTTAATATGATTTTGTTATAATGGTTCAGTACAATAAAATTACACGGCAGTGAAAAAAAAAATGCCATAATCTCCGTAGATACAATAAAATATATCCTTTTTATGGTTGATTTAGCTTGTTTTTCTCATATAAAAGTTTTCTCCCTCCTTTTGTCATACATTTTATCAAAAGCCATATCAACCATTATCACATACACGTGCGCAGATGGAATGACAGAATGATTTAGTTTTATCGGGTCAACGTTTACGGTTTCCCATCCAACAATAAGCTCCAGCCGACCGAGACTGAAATTAAAGGTTTTGTTATACTGTGACACTGTATGGCATTGTACGGCAGTAGGTAGGTACCTACCAATGGATTTCGGCTGAAATTATAAATAGTTAGGTAGGCCACGTGGTGGTCACAAACAGTACCATGGTAGGTGATGACTGCAGATGATGATGATAATGACGTTTGACGATCGTGGCTATCGATCGCAAACAAAGTATAACGAAAAAATAGTACATAAATACGTAGACGTCTACCATATAATTTGCGAAATCGCATGTCTCACTCACAGTTTGCAATCATCGTGAAAAAGTTATGGAAACACAGTTTGTGCGACTTTGACGTTCATATTTAAGTGGGTACTTACTATAATAAACACTATAAACGAGTACAAAGCTGAACTCCGAATAAAAGCGATTCCGATTATTTTCCAATGGAAATGGTCGATAAATAACACTCTTTAAGCCAGTAGTACCTGTACACATTTCCGTCGTACATTGTATTCAACATTTATAATAATATGTAGGTATTATAAAATAATTAACTGTCAATCGTGTGTATAATATCGTTTCGCATGAACAGTGTTGTTATTGTCGAAAGAATAATGTCAATAGGGATTATTACTTGAATGCACGAGGTATAGTTGCGATTATTATTCATATAATATTATATTTTGATATTTAATATTAAAACAAACGTTTGATAAAAAACGATTCATTATTATAACCGTGGACTACTCGTATATCGTATTTTATAATAACCACGATTACACAAAATGAAATACAGTTTTAGAATTTATTTATTTTACTTGTACAGTGAAATCATTTAAAAAAAACATTTCCTAATATTAAGACATGATTATTATTTGCATTCAATGAGGTGTAATATAATATTATTAAATACTTTAAAATAGTCAAATTGAAACGAAGTGCGCCGTTTTAGTAATATGACAATATTGTTCCATTAACTACTTTTGGATTTGCTTGTCTTGGATTACTGTCCATGATTAAACATATTATATTTTACTTAAATTATACTTAAATCCAAATCGGTACTTAATTTGATATTCAAATAGGATTTGTCAATTTGAATAAATGTTCGTGCTTCTAAAAAAGATTTTCGATAAAATATGTTTTAACGAGTCAAAGAAATGAATCAAACACTTGGGTATACGTCTTGTAATAGTGTTCACGCTACTACTTCGTATAGATCAGAAAAAAATAAGTGGATGCAATCAAATTTAAAGTTCACATTTTAATAAAATATTTTAAATTTAATATTTTAATTGTATTCATAATTACGATGAATAAATTCAAAAAAATATAAATATATTAGTATTATAGTATTAGGATTTGGTATTTACCAAAATATTTTTGTTGTTGTTGTGTATGTTTTTGTGTTTTATTTTAGTTCTTATGTTTAGTTTGTTTTTTGCCTCTAATATTTACCGAGTATTTGCATAGAGGTTTCCATAGTATTTTCTAAACACTTTTTGACACGAATAGCCTAAGGACCATACCTCATCGCAATAAACTAACAATAGAAACTATATTTCGATAATATTTTAACAATATACGCAATATCATTATGAAACGGGGCTATAGATAGGCAATTTGGGTACTCAGCGGTCGTGGGTCAGTTTTCCTGGTATACTATTATAATACTATAGAGAGCTAGCTGACTGATAAAACTATTTTTGATGTTTTCATGACTACTATTATGAAGTAATAATATATTATGTAGCCTTTCATTACATCCATTGGTTAAAATGGGAAATTACATTCAATCAATTGGAATTATTATAGCTTCCCTTAAGGGTGGAAATTACCACCAAAATTACTAAAATCAATTCACAACATATTATACCCGAAATGGTGTTAACAACAACAATATTTATTTTTAAATGTTTGAATTTAAGTAGTTTTATTTTGTATCTGATTATTTACTGTTTATAAAATTTTTCATTACAATTTATATAAAATAAGTAAATCTATAAGTGGTTTAAATAGTTTATTTTTTGAAATTATTCATTCTGCGTTTTAGTTTTTTAAACTATACTGAAATTAATTTACTCGATCAGTATGAAAATAATAATATTGTTTGTTATGACCGCTTTATAAAATAATTCAGTATTATACAATAATTAACCGAAAAAAGTGTCTATTCAAGAGTCTATACTTAGGTACTGCATAATCCTTAGTATGACAGACGGAAATTGTATTCGTTTTTGGTCTGTTACCAATTCTATTGCAATATGATTAAGATTCGTTATAAAAATAATTGTACTCTTATAAAAGATGTACAATACAATACAGTTAAGGTTTATCGAATTTAAAATCGTTATCAGATAATAAATGTCGCGTATGAACTACGCATTTCTAATTTACGAACTTGACTTAATTTTTCAATGTGTAAAATTTCGAAATACGTCAAATAAAATAAATTATATTATGAACAATCAACATAAGCCACGAGCCGACAACACTGTAGGTAGGACTATATAAAAAATTATTATAAAAATTTTAAGTACCTACCTGATTTTTTTTTTTTTTTGTTAACACGTACTGTACATTTTAATGAGATTGTTCGTTATCGCTCAATCAAGTTTACCCTTATTATACGGTCGTTATGAAGTAGTAGCACCTGCCATGCACCATCCTACTCCTTCATTAATTACAGGAAAAACGAATAATTAAAAATATAGTGTGTCATGATCGCATAATATTCGTGTGAGTAGTTAGTTAACGGCGTACATACTAGTAATATTATTATATTGTAATACAAGGATTTTGATGGCAAATATGTGCTTTTGCGCTTAAAAGTAATTTAAATAATATGTAAGTATAAAATAATATCGAACAAAAAAATATCATTAACAATCGTTTTATCAATAACTTTTATTCACTTCATTATTGTATAATATTACCATAATAAAATAGCTGTGTTATACATATTAAGTAGGTTTATGCGCAGTATATTACATGGGCATGAATGTTATCATAAAACTTTTTTTATAAACATATTATATCATATTATATTTTATTAATGCCGATAAAATAAATCAGTTGAATGCCTATTGTTTAAATAACTAACACCGGGATGAATAATTTCAAAAAATATACAAATACTAGCCTGCTTGTTTTATACATAATCCAATATTATTGCGTTTGGAACTATTTTATTAACAGGAAATAATCAGACACAGAACAAAACGATTTAAATAATTGAAACATTTGACGATTATTATTGTTACCTATCACCACTATTTCGTGTATAGGTTGTAAATTGATTTTAACAGTTTGTGTTGTGGAGGAAGAATATAATTTCGATAAATGTTGTTGTTGTCAAAACAAATAGAACGATCAGCAGTTGAATATGATTAAATAATTTCCAATAAGTATAATTAACACGGTTATATTATAGAATATATTACTTCATAATAGCTATTATAAAAATATTTAAACATCAACAAATATAACAAGTGTTTAACATTATTACAATATCCAAACCAGTTTTATCGGTCGATTTATAAAATACCAGAAAAACTGACCAACGACCAATGTGTACCCAAATTGCCTACCTATAGTGCCGTTTCATATTATTAATGTTGTGTATAAATTGTTGAAATAATATCTAAATAAAGTTCATAGTGTAAATTAGCGATATGTTATAGACTGTAGGCAAGTATTAGTGTTATAACGAGTTGTGTAAATATTAAGGCGACCACTGTACAAATATTCAATCAATATTGTTGGCATAAAACAAACTAAAATATTTCATACATAAATTGGTGCAACTTAAAAATTTTACATATTAATAAATAATAAATTCATAATATTATAATTTAAATATATCAATAATACATTTATATTAATTTCCAAGTTACTCGTCGTACTTTTAAATAAGGTTTTATTTTAATGATTTTTTTTTTTCATTAAATGTGATCATAAATTCAACTTCCACTTTTTTATGATGGAAACACTATTATATTATTATGTTATTGTATACCCAAGTGTTTGGACCATTTTTTTGACTCGTTAAAAAATATTTCATCAAAAATCATCACTTTTGGAAACACGAAAACGACGTACATTCGTAAATAAATAAAAAAATATACAAACCCGATCTGGATATCAAATTTAGGTATATTTTGGATTAATGTACCTATAGATAGAACATGTTTGACTTTAGACTTTAATATAATGAAGTTGTAAAAGATGTTGATGAAACAATGGTCATTAAACCAAAATATCTCATTTTATTTCAGTAATATTGACTTCAAATGTTTAATAATATATACAAATCATTGAATCGCCAATTATATTTATGTCTTTATATTAATCGTTGTTTTTTTTTTTTTAATTTTTAAATTATTAAATGACTTCATTTTGAATCATAAAAACAATATTTAAAATTGTATTCAATCTAGTTTCATCGAATTTCTTAAAAATACTATATAGTTTTTAGTAATAACTAACAACAGCAAGTGTAATAATATTATTCTAGCCTATAATATTAATCCTTCCCTCTTATAGAGTCAATTGATGAAGAAATTTAAAGTGCTGTGAATATTCTAAAACTCACCACCAAGTTGTTCGCGTATGAATTAAATTATCCTCTCGCTAACACTGAATACATTAATATATAATTTGAAAATATACTATCTTAAATTAATAAAATTAATCAGTTGGAGGAGTTTTCAGTGTTAAAATGATAATCAAATATTGTGGGTACATGTTTAGTTTAGATTAAGCATAGAAATTAATAATAAAAAAAAAATCTTCTTTTTTACTAATAATGTGTGTTTTGTATACCATTTTATTTACCTAATTATTATTATTTTTAACTTTTAATTCTGTGGCTATACAGTTTTTGAATAGGTACTTTATAGTTTATATTAAAACAATATACTCTATGATATTATTATAATATATTATGTAACCGTCAAAGTGTTAAATTCATTATTTTATGATTTAGAATACTGCTTTATATAAATAGATAGATACACAATATTAATAAGAACACAAACTAATATTAAATTAATATTTTATATAGAAATTGAATAGAATAACTACTTAGTTATGAAAAATAAACAAAAAATAAAAAATTTGTATAAAATACAATTTTTTATTTTGGTTGGTTGGTCGGGGGTCCGAACCCCAAATCCCTCCCACTCCACCTGGTTAAAACACTGGCTTACAGTATTTTAAAAATGAAGGTACATTTTTTAACTGCCTATAATATAGGTCAATATACGTTTCAAATATTATATGAAACGTAAAATACCTACTATATATTATGTGTATTATTAAAGGATGATTAAAAAATGTAAAATATATTACACTTAAATACGCGATACGTAATGCGCGTAAAAATGTAGTCATAATAAAATATAATAGTATAATATTGTACACAATATAACTAAACAATGAGGGGGAGTTTATAAAATGTCTAGATAAATGATAATATGGTTTATCGCCTTAATTTGGTTAGTGTATTAAGTACCTAAACATTTCATGAAATAACACGATTTCATAATATTAAACGTCAGTATAAATACCTACAATTTAATATTTTTCATATCCATATTTTTGTTGGTGCGAGGTCCGGTATAACCATAACAGTTCTGTATTTTAAACGAACATAATATCTGAAATATAATCTTACCTATCAAGGAATTAACAAGATCAGAGGTCTACAACCTTTTGAGGCAGCAATAGCCACCTATAACTTCTTTTTTTGAAAATCTCGGGGGAAATTAAAATTAAAGGAAAATACGAAAGAAATGCGAAGAAAATAACAACTAAATATCAATAATAATACGTCATATTGCATATCATGCTATGCTTAAAATCTTTTCATGAGCCTCATACATAAAGTCATGGTGGGCACATGCTCGCATATGGAAGACCTATAGTGTCGGTATTATCAACTAATATTATAATATTATTATGAAAATAATATTTTATTTTGTATTTTAACTCGTAACTACGACGTGACGTGTAACGTGTTACGTTATTTTAGACTAATGTTGATAAATTAAGTGTCACCCCTAAATATGTCATAACTTTCGGTAAACAAGGGCAGGATGTCTAAAGGAAAAAATTTGTAGTGGTAACTGGTAAATATTACACCAGACATTCCTATTTGCTATTAATATACATTAAAACTGCAGATGACGTACAGTCATTATAAGATAATAAAATAATGCACACAATCTGAGTACGGGTTTCTCATAAATATTTTGAAACAAATTTAATTTAATTATAAATAGTTTGCAAATCTTATAATGGTATACAATATCACAAGATATATATTTTTTTCCCATTATGCTTTCATATCGTACGTTAAATACAATATTGTATTGCTATTTGTTTCAAACTTCCACAAAAAAAAAAAAAATAACAAATTTATCATTGTTAAAATATCAAACTGTGTAGATCGTTTATTATAATTAGGGAATTTGGTTCTATTCTACTGTGAAACATTTTACCGCACTATTCATCAAGAATTGTGATATTGTTTACTAAATAAAGCTTGTGGTATTAAAAATAACAATTTAAGTTTACATTGAAATATAACGTATTTGATTAACTTAATCCAAACAAATCTAATTATAATTAATGATTTTAATATAATATGTATATTGATGAAACTGCTCTATAAACTTACAAAAATAATCCGTTTAACATTGTATCGAGGAATTGTATATTAAATAACTTTTTATTTTATCTTGTTATCAATTCCAACCTTTATGATAAAAATTCCTAGTTAACATAACATTGACAAATTAAAGAACTAGTCAAACACAATATTATAACAAATTGTGAAATACTTTTTTTAAACAAATGTTGCTTCAATATAATATTATGTTAAGTCATGTCTAACTATACCGTATTATATCACACAACATTTTGAATACATTTGAAATGTTATTGTGATTTATTTATTCACTTGAGAATATGAATGTTATTCCATTACCTATCTATGTAGTTATTCCTAAAAGTCAAAAAATCGTTTTAAAATTAAAACTAGGGGAATGGAGTGGCCCAACGGACTAAGGTTTCGGTTGCAACGTGAACCGTCGCCAGTTTGAACCCGGCCACGGGCGGCATTTTACTTCGGGCAGTCACGGAACATGGTGTCCATAGTGAGAGGACGCTATCGCCCACCCGGAAATGGCAGATACCTAATTGTGCCCACTTAAAAATTCTGCCAAAACAAACACAAACGTGTTCAAAACCTACAGTATCCTTCCCCATAGTTCCACAGGCTAATGACCCAGTTTTCAAAGCCTCAACCCCAAAATAAAAAAAAAAAAATTAAAAATGGTGAACAAAATATAACATTATATTATTATACTTAATCAGGATTGGAAATCATACCTACATTATTGTATAGTAATAAATTGTATATCACTTATATCACTTTATTGGTAATAATAACAACGAATAAATTATAAAAATAGGACGGAGTTGTAATAAGATTTAGAAGTTCATCAGCTAAGGGCAATGCTTGCTAATTAAATCAGTCAGTTTTCTTACTTAAGTATTTAATACTTACCTAGTTCTGGTACTTTGTGGTGTTTTTCAAATTTATTGGAATTTTGCAGAAAAACAAAATTTATAAAACAAAAATGTATATTGTTAAATCTTAGTTGGAATGATGTAAGAATCTGTCTATAGCCCATATAGGTACTCCAATTAAAAATGTAAATGTTCTGGTAAAAAAATTAAACATCTAAATTTTTTATATTCCATGTATAAATCTTAACGTAGATGGCCCGTAAACCTGAGAACTTAAAAAATAAACTACACAGTAAGTTATATACGCAACATACAAAATAGTTTATATAATTTAACAAAATAGTATACCGTTTTGAATGTTATGAAGTAAGTACATTGAGTTCATATTTTTTTTTTTTTTATATATTTGCTTTAATCACATTGAAGGACTATTTGTTTTTTAATGTCTTCGAAATATTTTGTATAATGCCAAAAATTATGACAACATGCTGTTACGGCGTCGTCCATGTTCGATTTCCACTGAGTATTGTAAACTTTTGTAATGACTATTTAAAACTACTGTTACAAAAACAAGCGAGTACAGCGAATAAAATCGATACGTGGTAAATACCTCCCTGACTTTAATGTACAGTTTCGAATACTATTATTAGAATCGAACAAAGTAAAAAGTAGACTATTCAAAGTTTTGTTTACACGAAATTCACTTTATCTTGTGTTGTTCTCTCCTGACAATGCAATCGATACACAAATATTTATACAGAGCGTACCTAAACTGACTTACCGATTTTAAATAATTAAAAAGTATCATCTCGTTACACAAGCGCATTCTTATATAACTGATGTATATTATACTGGCGTATGAACTACAGAGATACTTGGATTTTCATTTATTTTTGGTTTCTTTTGTCGTAGCTATACATATAATATGTGTAATATATATAGATGTTAAGAGTAGCCGAGCAGTTACAAAAAACTTACCTACGTTTATCGACTGTAAAAATTATAATTTTTATAAATTAATGTTGAGCGCACTGCCGCACTATAATATCTGTTTTCTCTCCTTCTCCCTCTCCCCCCCCCTCTCTCTCTCTATTTTTCTCTCT
The DNA here is from genome assembly GCA_949089665.1 of Macrosiphum euphorbiae. Lineage (NCBI taxonomy): Eukaryota > Metazoa > Arthropoda > Insecta > Hemiptera > Aphididae > Macrosiphum > Macrosiphum euphorbiae. The sequence goes on along the minus strand of CARXXK010000002.1, from coordinate 11,888,714 downwards.
CACTCTCTATCTCTCTGGCCCACTCATAACTTGGGAAATTTTTGTTCAGCAGAACCGACATTGTATTGTTAGCTATAGCATTTAATCAAACTTAAGTTTAAAAACATTATCTGCGTTTGTACGTTAGATTTTTATACGATAGATCACATTTAAAGCCAGTTATGAATATTTTTAAATTTTAGTATCCTACAAACTTATAACTTGTACACAATTTGATATATCGTAAGAAAATCAACATATCACTATCACAGATAATGTTCTTTACTTAGTTTGATAGTACATAAATTAGTAGTCACCGTAGTCCATAATACTAAATACCTATCTAACAAAAAAATATTTGTTCTGCTGAATGACAATTGTCCATACTCGCCCACAAGAGGTACGACCACATCCTCTTATTAAAAATTAATTGTTTTCATACTAGGATCCACTAAATTGTAAGTGTAAAGTGTAAGAACTACCAATTATAATTTAAGAATAGTTTTCATTAGATCAATGAACTTAATTTGAGTAATAATAATAAATAATAATATTATGTAAAACTAATTTAAAATAATAGAATTAGGTAAATGCTTGAATTATATTGTACAGATGCCGAACGAGTTATTTTGTGTGAAGTTCAGATAATGTTTTGGTTTATCCCCTGGGAGTTATATTCACATATTATAAGGGAATAATTCTTAATAGTGATTCGAAATTAAATCAGTGTGTTTCATTACTTTAATGGATTTTCAACGTTCTGTTATAAATTTGACAGGTGTTTTAATTACCTATACAATCAACATGTAGGTAAAATATTGATAACTATTAATAAATAATAATATGAAATTTCTTTATCAAAAAAACACAAAAAACATTATTTTTTATCTTCTATACTTGCATACTTACAATTTGAAAATTAACTTCATTCTTAAAATGTTTAAAATTATTTGTATTTATTTGACATCTGATCAATGAACGATTTTTATGTTTCTTTGTTTGATTTAAGCGGCCCTATTCTAGATTAAAAGATAAAATTATCATAACTATTAATTTTTATTGATTTTAACACTGATGTTAGAAGTATTCCAAAGTCGAAATAATGATAACACAATATTTTACAACATTGTTTACTGTACATTACAACTGTTACATTCGTAACCGATCTATAATATTAATATAATAAATTATATTCGCTATTTCCGCGGATGTAAGTTTCACCAATATATTATAGTAAAAATTATTGGACTTAACCACCGTTCTTAAGAATAATAATATCAATTAAATAATTTCCTCACACAAAGTCCTTCTCATATATTATATTGACTTATTAAGACATTAAAATGTAAGAACATAATCATCATATTATCATATTATTATGTTATCATCCATAATCATCTGGATTGTTTCATTTCCACGCTTTACTGAGCTGTGTCACTTCTGGTAGTATCCGACATAATTTATACGGACAACTTTTGAGTACCTATACCTACCTAGGTATAGCTGTTTTTGCGGATAAATATTCAAGTTGTAATACCTGATCGGAATTTTACGTATTAGCAATTTGTGTACAAGAATTTCTAACAATTATTATGGTAATATTATAATACCGGTTGCTGGTTGGTATTTAATTAATGTTTTATAGTGATTATAATACAATATAAGGGTAGAGATGTACTACTATACTTGTCGAGTTGAAATAATTTTATTCATTAATTTTATTTTTAAGAAGATAGTATAATATGTTATTATAAATTATTTGATAGTAAATAATATAAATAACATTAAAATGTAACATAACTTACGAACATTATTTGAGTTCTAATATTAAAGTCCATTTATAAATTCCCATAAAACCTTCAAACCTTCTCGTATTATTCACGATATTACTTTTTATTTTTGATGTTGGCATTTTTGTTATTATTAAGTCTCCAATCTGATAGAATATAACATTTCAAATACAAAATAATAATCAAAAAATAAAACACCTAAAATAATAGCACTGAATCTACAGATTACGGAACTTCTGCCAAACGGGTTAAACATAACAACTGTAGAATCATTGCCCATTGGCACACATTATTCTATTCGATAACTTTGGTCATAACCTGACAATCGCTATTCGCATTGCACACAAAGTTATTTATGAAATAGGCAACGCAATAATTATGTATAATAATATAATGAACATTTTAACTGACATGTGATTTGTGTATAAATATTCAGTATTCTAATGGAGTGTAGATTTATGCTTGGGGAGGTATTGTCACTCACTTTTGGAGACAAGTTTTACCCTACCTTAATTTTTTAGCTTTCCACCCCATTGAACTATAAAACAATGATTTGACGTGTTAAGGATTGATCTAAATAAAATTGCATTTTTAATTTCGGTCTTTGTAGAAACGTGAAATAAAACCATTATAACTAGAAACAAATTATAAAAAATATAATTTAAATATTTAATTATTTAATGAAAATATAATTTTGTGATGTTTAAATAATACAGTTAAAAATAATGTAAAAATACATTAAATTACATTGATATTTTTTAATTCTAACCATATTTCAAAGTGTACAGTTTATCATCAAATATTTTTTATAATGACTGAATATGTTATTGGTTTAAGATTTGAGATTATATTATTTTATACTTCAATGATTGAATTAAAGTTAATCTTAGCTATTGAGTGAATTTTATAAAAATGTTTTTGCTTGGCCAAAGTGATTGAATATTTAATAAAATAACCCTTAAAAATTTTGTTCCTACAGCAAACCTAAAAATCGCAAAAATACATAATAGTATGCAATATTTTTTTTTATCGTTTTTATTTCAAGTTAACATTTTTATGAAATTAAATGCCAACTTTAATAAAAAAAAAATAATGATATTAGTTACTTTGATGTAATTTGAGAAAAATGATATTCGTAGGGACTTAAAACTTATTGCCACTCACTACGTAACTATATTATTATAAAGTAATAACTGCACAATAATATTTTAATATATTAATACAGACTAACTTCGAACATAAAAATATAAAAAGGTGGGCAAGTGGGTGTCGCTCTGTTGTACAGTAAGTTACAAGTGGGTCACTGCAATGGATAGTGTTAAATTTAAATTCAATGATATAAAATCATTGTATACGAAAAAGGATTCTGAGCGGAGACGGTTTGTCAGTGTGGATATTATGTATTGTATTTATATTGTTACTACTGATTAATAATACGGTACGTGGTAAGTTTAATTAATATTATAAAATTACTACGGAATACGGCCAGTCATGCTATGATATTACCATTATATTTGATGATATTATTGTGAATAAAATAATTTATTCACCTATTTATTTGTTTTAAATTTTAAATTTTAAATTATAAAAATTGAACATTTTATACATTTTTAACTACAAAATATGATACATTTTGTTAAAATATTAACTTTAAATTCTTATAAAAAAAATTCGTGACTGTGTATTTTTAATATTTTTCAACCACCATCGTACAACATACTAGGAGTCTAGTATTACATTTTCAAGTTTTTTTTACCAAACAAATAACGTTTTATTGATATTCAAAGAAAAAAAAAAAAATTTGGAAACAGAAAATGTCCTTAAACAGCTCAATACAAATCAAAATATTTTGAAAAATATATGGTGTATAGAAAAAGCTAGTATAAACATTCAGTGAAAATTTAAAGTATGTATGGTAATTTGTTTTAGTGTTACACCAAAAATCAAAATCGATTTTTTCAAATATCGATTTTGGGTGAAAATTCCCAGTTTTCATTAATTTTTTTTTTGTTTTTCTGTCACTTTTGAAAACTACTGAGAATTTTAAATTTTGACCATCCCCAAGCAACAACAAATATTCACTTTTCCATCGAACAAGATATTGAATTTGAAAATCGAAGCATTATTTTGACTACTTATAGTGTTCGAAGACCCAATTTATTGAAGGTCAGTAAATTCTTATACAGTATTACGTGAACAAAATGAATATTTTTAGAAAACTTTAACGTTTTACGGGCTGTTAAAATTAAATTAATTTTTAGATTGTTTCATCTGGTGAATTGCACATTTGTAGTTTGTACCTACCTACCTACTTTCAAATTAAAAATTAAAAAATTAAAATGGTACTTTTTATCATGTTGTTTTCCATAATTTATTACAGACTATGTAGTTGTTTTACACTGTGTGTCTGTCATAAAAAATTCTGTTTTTAGATTTATAAATACATAATTTATTAAATAATTAAATTAACGATCCAATGAACGCTTTCAGTTTTTAAACATAATTTTCAATCACTGCAAACAATCATTTACTCATATAATATGTAATTATGCATATTCTATATAGATATTTAGATAGATAAATAATATTAGATTATACTGAAAATCATGGAATAGATTGAATATTGGTGATATATAATGTATATTTAAACTACGATTGTGATCGTAGAGAATAGTTAAAAGGGGATGGTCGATAGCTAATGCTAAATGGATGGTCTCTAATTATTTCGTGTTAAAACATTTATGTAGGTATTTTTATTTTTATTTTATTATTATTATTATTATTATTTTGATATAATTGTGAATATAATATATTAGAAATTTGAGATTCTATTAATATGTATAAATTGCTTGGTGTAAACATAAGGTAACCATCGTATTATTACAACCAAAAATATGAGTAATTACGATAAAAAGTATCGCTTTGTCCACTTCAGTGCTGGATGGTTTAATATTAAATTTTAAAACAATGGTAGATCATCGAAAAACGATTTGTATTAGAGCACGGTTGGCTTGCTGACGTGTAACATTTTTTAGTGGTCTTGTGCAATTTTTCCTGACGCTTAGAGAACTAGACAAAGAAGGAAATCGAAAAATAACCTCTTTAATGTACAACTGACCATTACACTCGATTTCCAATCAATAGATAGGGTCACATATTATAACATCTCGAACACTTCTTTTATCAGAAAGTGTTCGCAGAAATCGATACTAAAAATAAATAAATCAATAATATAAAACCAATACATTATTTTCTCTTCACTTCAAATATAAATAAATTTAACAACTCATTACCAAAATGTATTATCAAAAAAAGTTTAACTTAAATATTCTTAAATTTGATATTCATAAATTTAAAATACCCTCAGGTAACAAAAAAAATACCAAAGTTATACAGCATGATTTATTGGAAAAAATTAACCTTAAATCATAAATGATTCTTGTGTTATTATTTTTTTATCATAGTTATTTTTTTTAGATTCTGAGCGAAACGATGAATGTATAATATATTGATTTTACAATGATTTGTGTGCAATAATTTATATTAATATTTAAATTATTATAAATCAAAAATCACAATAAATAACTTTCAGATCAAACATAGATTTTGATTTTTAATATTTTTTTTTTAACTCTCTTTGCTCTCATAAAAAGGTTTATTACTTCAAATTTATTCTCATATTTATTTTATACAACGTATTTAATAATATTAATATTTATAAATATATATTTAGGAATATTTATATTTTTAGACTTTTAGGTAGATTTTTAGGTTTCAATTAACAAATGGACATCCACAATCAGTTAAGTTTTGACGTTTTAGCTTAAAATATATTTTCCAAGTATAAATTGCACGTTCTGTATCTGTGCTCTGTATATTATATTCTGTTATTTTTTGTCAACGGTCTACACTCCCGTTATTTATCACATTTGTTATCTGATGATTGCCTTTTTCATTTTTACGGAACAATTTATGAGGTTTAGGAGATGACTATTCTGTTTTTAATAATAATTTTGGATTCGCTATCTTATATTATTTTTTTGACATTAAAAATCAGTCACATCATTACACTAATAATATATCTCACATTGTTTTTAAAAGCTTAAACCTGCAAATCACTATTAATATTATATGTCTAATGTCAAATAATTGTAAGATTTTAGTTATGATATAGCCCTGAATAGTAATTTATGTTTATAAAACTTACATAATATATTTTTATAGCACAAATAGTGCATTCACCATCATATTTTAAAAGTCAACAATAAAATAAAGTACCAATATTTAATTTATTTATTAGTTACTTATGGTTTATACAGATTGCTATTTTTTTAACTGTGACATTTACAAATTTATTCTTTAGAAGTTATCTAATATTGTCAACGCATTATATTATAATATTGAATAGATTACTAACACACTCAAATCGGGAGATCAGTAGGTTTCTTTGAAATATCACAATAAGTTGATTTATTTTACTGGTTGACAGACGTTTTGATCAATAATACAAACAAAATATAAACATACCTCCCTTTAATAAAAATCACATTCACTAGGTATAGTACTAGCAAGATGAAAAACAGGATGTGAGTGAGTTGTCACAACAATAATATTATTCTGCCATAAAACTATAAAAAAAGGTAATATGATTATTGTTCTTATTTATGAAAATTTTACGAGAAAACATCGTTAAATTAAGTTAAAAATTATTAAAGGACCTACACTAAAGTCACCAGTTTGTTTGTTTTATTTATTTATTTTTTGATAAAATCATACTTATTGCTCAATTAGATGTGTTTTTAAATTTTATAATCGATTATATACTAACAGAATTTTTTCCACACTTCAACGAACTCAATTACAAGCAATTATAGTGTCTATCACTTAATGATAAACATTTTAATATATCTGAATTACAGCTATCAAACTTTGTTGAAAAAGCATTTATTATTTTCATGATTTTCACCGTCTGTAAAATATAATAATGATTGCAGATGTGGATGGGAACGTTTAAGCAAAAAAAAAAAATGTTGCCGATGTTTACAACTATTATAATATTTTCTGTGTATCTATTTCATAAAAGTCAGATGTGTGTTTTGTTTAAAACTAAATATTATAATAACTACAATATTACAAAAACGAAATGAAATTAAAACTTAAAAGTAAATATTATTCTGTCCTAGTTAACTTCTTGGAAACATGTACTAGGTAGTAGGTACGTATAAATAATAAATTATAAAATAAGTGGATTGTCTGTCTACTTTAATGCTATTGGTTCTTTTTTTCATAGTAGGTACTATGTAAGTAGATAAAATATTAGGTTCGAAAGCTAATATCAGTGGTCGAAATGGCTCAAGATAAGTGGAGGGATACTTTACAAATCTAAAAAAAAGTAGAGGGATTCCATCCCCCCACCACTTCGAGCACTGCTAATTATAGAAAAATGTTATCAATTATTAAACAAAGTTTTTATTTTATATTCTTAATATTTTAATAATAAAAAAGTTATTTTTGCCAGTTGACAAAAAAAAAAAAAAAAATCCCTTTTATCACCAATTTTTGGTTTGACTCTGTTAGGAATTAATTAGTTTCGTTGAATTCAATTAATTTTGGGCGGTCACTCGGATGGCTAAGTGTATTGTCTTTTATAAAGAGTGGGAGCGATTAATCATCGCAATCTATGAACAGTTTAGATGGGGATCTGCGTGTAATGAGATTTTCCCTAAATCTTGGAAACTTTTTTTTGAAATTTTATATTAAATAACCGACATTTTGCAAAGTTGACATGCCTGGAATGTAATACTCGTCCAATTTCCGTAATCAATTGTGCTTAATGTTATACACGAGCATATCGGATATTATATACGTCTTAGTCGTTAACCAACGAAATAAAAATCCAAAATAGCTCTTAAAATAAATTTTTCGTCATACCGTCCAAGTAAAAAAAAAAAAACATTTGATAGGTACTGAATATTACATAATACATATTGTAGTTTAATGCTTGTTATTGAGGCAACTTTATTTTTGTTTTTTTTAATGTTTTTCTGAATCGTTGTGTAACACTGCAGGTGGAAACAAGCTGAGTGCCAATCAGTCCACGAGATTGGACAATCTTTAATAGTCCTCTTCATTTCAAATAATACATTATTCTAACTTACTTTTATTATTTTATCATATCATATAGGTACTTAGATGTCGAATAGATACAAATGTACAATCAAACTAATCGGTGTGTTATCTCACATACAAATTACATATTAAATAGTTCCGACAAATTTATCCAAACAATATACATTCTAGATTATTGAAGTACGTAAAATACAACTCTTACACTTCAGTCATTTTATTTTCGGATTAATAAATAATTGTAAATATTAATACATATTTTAGTTCACTAAGTAATTATGAACCGAATCTAACCTGCAGGTGATAGGTTAAATTAAAATTGATTACAGTATTTTTTATCTTTCAAGTTTAAACTGTCTACCTTATATTATATTTACCTTGGGTTTGAATCTTCACTCAAGAATCCATACTTCAGTAAAATTGAAATAGTTATTCGCCGATGGGTAGTAATAACATATTATTTGAATTATGTTATATTGGCGAATAACATTAACCTACCTGCCGATTAGAGAATTTATAACAATAATGAACGTTTTGTTCCTTAAATAGGGCCAGTGCAACGAAACATGTTTTTAATTAAACCAGATAATAACCCAAGCAGTATACCTATTGTAAAATTAAACAACACTATCATGATAAACCAATATTATTTTTTCACATAAATATTGTTGATGGCAAGCCCATAGTTGATTTTTTCTGGTTCTAAAAATCCTTGGAAAACGAGCAAAGACACTCTCTTATAATTAATCACACCATCATAAAATATTGTCAAAGTATAATAATTATTCATAGGTAATAAAATTTAAATCTTTATAAATTAATGAAAAATCCTTTAATTACAATTTATATATTTAAATCTCATCAACTTTTAAATGCATTTTTCCAAATATCCAAAACACGGCCATTAAGTCAGATTAGCAAGAGCCGTATTTTATTTATCATTATTCAATATCTAACGTCCATATTATATTAGTTTAATAATATACGGTTTTGTAGAAAAATTATGACAAGATTTATGAATATTATTGTCAAACGTTTAACAACAATAAAATAAATAATAAACTGATTAATATTTAATGCCATAACGTTGATGTGGCGTATAAAAAAATTGAATAAATTCAGATTTCTGAATATTATGTTTCCAACAAATCAACAATGAGCGAATGGTTTATTTTGCACACACGCATTAAAACCATAACTTAGTCATAACTCATAATATCCATTAACTCTTTTTAGAACAAAAAAGAAATCTTTATTGCTTTATGCATTGTTTGTATATTATTATATTGCCTATTCAGGTTTAACTGAGAGCGTAAAGCAATATTGTGCTAACAAATTAGTACAATAAGTTTTGTACACATATATTTTATTTTAAACTTTAAAACTATGATCAATATAATATTAACGCGCCTGTTAGTGAACTCGTTATGCTTTGTTGGCTATAAATTCAACTTTAAGTTACCTACCTTCTCATTAGCATTATAATCGTAAAATGAATAATGGTGTCTATACCTATTTACACAATTTAAGAATTAAAACGACTAATGTACATTGCAGTAATTAATGTACTATAGCTATCCATTAATTATCGTACAGATTTAACTTGTAAATGAGACTAGATAACATGCAATACATAATCTTAAAATGAAATATTTCGGAAACTTAATTTAATCGACATATTATTATAAAATATTACTAGAAAACGTCAATTTCAAAATAATATTATTTTAATATAACGTACGTTTTTCCGTTATTAGATAAATTATCCACTTTCGCATCCACCCAGTTGAAACAGAAATAATTGGACGATTTTGAAGAAACATTTCAGGTGATCCAATAGGTTAATAAGCAAGAATATTATAGTATAGACGTATAGTAATAGCAAGGGCGTGTAGTTAGTATATTTTAATTTATTGACCAAAGACATTTTGATTTATGACAGTGAAACGGTAAATGTTGGTAAGAATAAAACAAAATTCCATTGGTGAAATCGGTTCTAGGCGGTCATTCGAAAACAGACGATGTCGGTATACGGTCCGTAAACCGAAACAATAGATGATTCTTCGACTTGCTTATTATGACTCGCACAACGACTAACTGTACAAAGGTTATAAGTCATGAGGCAAAATCGATTTCAATGCATATCCTTATTAGAAATAAACCATTTATATATTATGTTACAACGGGATCCAATTCAAATAGTTCCCTAATGTCCTGATTCACACATAAAATAATACAAAATAATATCACAACAGATTAAATTTTTTTGTGGTAATAAAACCACTAATGTTCGATTCAGTCAAAAAATCTATCCGATTGGGGAAATCTAAAACCAAACTTGAGAATGAAATTTTTCTGCAAATACAAAATTAACGAACATTTAAAATCATGTAAATCTAATCAATGAAATATATTTTTCCGAGCAATAATTGGAACACAATGTTGATTATAAAACATATATTTAAATTTAAAAATGTACCAATGAAATTTATTTCAAAAATCTTAAAATCTACACAAATAAAATTAAAACATAAAAAAAAATGATACTTGTTTACTTAGTATAGGTATCCGAAGTCTTTGGTACAGTTTAATTTAAAAAGTTATACTCTTTAAAGCTACCTACACTGCAATAATTAACCAGTATTTCCGACACACAGAATCCACGACGAATTATGAGCTAAAATAGTTACTTCAATAAATCATAACAGTCGAGCGTTCGAATTGTAATATCAATTAAAATATTTAACACAAATAAACGTTTTAATGGCGTTTCACATAATACCTGAATATCGTGTAAAAGACGTTCATTATATTACTACATACAACATACGAGTGTGTCATTTTTCATTCATCCTGTGGTATAATATTACTCGGATTCCCACAATCAGGGCTTAAAGTGAGAAAAAATTCCAGAGGGGACTAATGTCTCCATATAGTCTTAAGCGTTTCATACACAATTGTACGTATAATGTCTAATGTATAAAATCCTAATTTGTTAAAGGGGACGCTTTTAAACGAGGTAGGTTGGCTGAGTCCTCTGCGTCCCCCCACTTTAATCCCTGCCCACAATATAGGTAAAACTATTTTGATTAATCAACAAAATTGATAATAACAATCGTTCAGTCAGATACGTGTGTTGAACTAATCTCGTTTCATCACTTGCTATAAGTATTGCTAGGTCATCGGTAAATCAAAATGTATTATATTATTCATAACTATTTTTTTTTTTAAATATTAGAAATTGTACCTAAATATTGCACTCGGAATAACTAAGTGTCTTATACTCTTATCTATAACATCTACATTTTCTTAAATACACCCCTCCCACTCTGTTTGGTATTTACCCATCTTTCACCGAAGATTAACCGTATACCTACTACTATACCAGTGATACAAACAACTGTTCACCGTCGACGTCCACATCCAAAGAGTAATTTTATCTAGCAACTGGGGACATCAATTATTATTTTTAGAACAGTCACTTTGGGAATCCGGGAAGTTTTGTCAATGTATACTAATTAGGTTCAAACATAGTAAAGCCAAAATAAAAAATAAGGTGTGGATTCCCGCCCGGAGTGTGTCTGAAGGATAGTCAAAGTTCAGTCGTCGTCACACATTACAGCACTCTCCCCTCTGGCTCATCGTTTTGTCAGCGGGTCTCTGGTTAAAATTAGTCCACCATTCGGTGACCCCTTGTCTATAGACGGCAGACTTTTAAAATGCCGAAAAAAATCGAATACATTCACTCGTCGACGACCGAGATAAAGGGATAGTTTCAAAATGTTTGGAATGTATACATATATACATAAATATAGGGCCCAAACTATGTGATATTTTTCGTATTTGGATTTTAGTTTTAACTTTTATAACGATAAACGGTGGCTGGTTGGAGATACGAATATTTTTTCAAATAAATGAAACTGATAACGAGATTCTTTTTGGTTTTTTTAATTTAATAATTTAAATCTGGAAGCTTGTTAGTTGTTATTTTACTTAATAGTATTGGTAAAAATGAAAATTCCATTATTTAAGTTTTAACCCTAAAAACTGTAAGATATAATGGAACAAAAAGGTAATTATGTACGGTTAATTTTACCTTTATACAAAAGAATACAGTACTTTTTTTCTGTTATTGGTCTAAATTATTCAGAATTAATTACCTTTTTTAAATTTAAGTACCTATTCATTTTGAATTTTATCAGATTTAGTAATATAAGGTTTCAGTGTTAAAGAATATTATACTATAACATGTAATAACTTTTACACTTATTTAGTGATTAATAATTATTATCATACAATGGTTCAATGTTGATTATAAAATAATGTACTATTTAAATTTTAAAATACTCTTCATTGCTCGTATTATGTCTAATGATCATAGTACGGTCATAATAAATTATTTAAGACATTATACTAAAAAAATATTCGGACTAATGCTTTTGGCGAATAAATATAATAAAAATAAGATTGGTTTTATCACTTTAAAAGTTAGTATCATATTACCGTCGACTACTCGAATCCAAGGTGGATAAAATTACATTAGGTTTATATATTTTTTCAAGTAGAACAACTATTTTTTTTAATGAATTTGAATTATAAATTACAAAATTATATTTTAACTATTATAATAATTATCATAATAAATAATACATTTGTTTGATCATTTTATTACTACTATTGTTATTAGGTAATATATTTTTTATGATTATGAAAATAGTTTTAAATAAAACATTATGAAGTTCATTTTAATTCAAAATCAAATCTAAAATGTATGTATATATATATAAATATTATATAATAGGTAATATAAGTTATTTATGTAAAGTTATTATTTTACCTTATAGAGGAAGACATTTTTAAGTTTTCAGTAAACAGCAAATTTAAATGATCAAGAATCTACTCTATTAAATATTAATTATAAAAATTTAATGCAACTATATTAGGTACTTATATTTAATTATAACACTACAAACACCAATTTGGGGGTTCAACACTAAAAAGTTTTTGCATAATGAAATTTTAATTTATAATCTTTATTAAGTGCACATACTATATTATATTATGTAAATACTAAACTACATATTATAATTTATCAAAATATTATATTTTAATATAATGAAGATATTATTAGATAGGTATATAATATAGGTATCTAAGTTAACATTACTACTTATTTAAGCAGCATAAATTAATAATATATTCATAGAGTGAAAAACTTCTTTGTTATAAATTATAATAAATTACTTAATAAATTGTAAGTTTAAAATTTAAATATTGATTACTGCTTTAATTTAAAAAGATAGAGTTGTTAATTATTTGGATGGTTGAGGAGTGCTTTACAAGTGTGACGTAAAAAACAAAATATATAACCTATACCACCTTCAATAGGGCTATTATAATAATATTTTACATACATTATTTTTGATCATTTCTTTTATTAAATGTCGTTTATTTGTGAGAATTTACAATCTATACAAAAATGGTACAATAAGTAAATGTGATAATAATTACAAGTGGCAATGAGTGAAGTACAATGAGTAGAAGTTTCACATTAGAAAATTCTACGTGGAAGGTAATTTAGGGAGAAATAGTAATATACATGGTTATGTTTAATGTGCGTTGAGAAGATCTCTGGGCCATTCACGTTTAAGGCGTCTGGCTGGGTTGTCTGGAAGAGCATTGTTATGAAGTTGAGCGATGAGGGGGTTTGAGTGATATTCCATATTGGAGTGCAGGCGAAGATAATATTTGATAGCTGTATGTTTGATGGTGGGGATTTGGAGGTCATTATGAAGAGCAACTATTTGTTACGTACCAAGGGACTTTAGCAATCATGCGGAGGCAGATGGCTTGGAATGCTTGTATGGTTCTAGTGTTCGATGGTTTACTGGTACCCCAGAGAGCGATTCCGTATGACCAGATAGGTTGCAGAAGGGATTTGTAGAGTAGTAGACGGTTGGAGATGTGCATATTTGATTTCATGAGAGGCCTGAGGATGTGAAGGCGGCTATTTAGTTGTTTGCGTTTGGTTTTGAGGTGGGGGCCCCAGGTGAGCCTTCTGTCAAACAATAGGATCATTTCTAGAATTTTTTTCTAAGAATTATTTTTCTATAATTATAATATATTACAATTGAAAGTGTTTTTTAATATTCACTTTATCCTTACATATAGGATATGCTTATTTAACCACAATTTATTGATTTTTTTTTCATACCTTTCGTGTAAATCCACCATATCCCATCTACATGATGAAATCTTAATATCGATGTGAATATCGCCATAATTGATACATAGTTCACATATTATACATATTTGATATTTTAATATGCATTAATATAATATATATTTGTATTAAAATAGATACCAAGAAATAGGTAAGATGATAAGTATGATTAATGTTGTATATTATTACATAATTAAAAATATTTTGAATAATGATTTTAACTTAACATCTGTAACATAAACATCGAATCAATTAGATTATTCAGTAATAGCTTTTGTTCATTTTCCTGATTATTGCAGTAACATTTTCAAACAGTAAGTACGATTCTTTTAAATTAACTAAAATAAGTAGGTAAACATAAATATTACAAACATTTTTATTGTCTAATTTTCAGCTCAATATATTTATATAGACTTTGCAAAAAAAATATATGTATATAATTTCTGACAGACACCATCCTAGACTATCGAGATCAGGTAAGGATATTTATGATGTAGGATAAACATATACATCGAATTCCTTATTTTGTAAGCATAATTATTTTAGTTTACACTGAATTGACAATTGTAATATGATAACTTTAATCAATATGTAACTTCATGTAGAAAAACCTTATTGTTATAAATTTTAAGTTTTACTTTAAATAGAATTGTATTTCAAATGTTTAGGTATATATTTAATGCTTGTAATTTTATCTTGTGCCGAAACTAATAAATAATTTATATATTTACTTTGGTATTTTGTACTATGTTAGTATCCGAGTAAGTTTAATTTATGTAGCACCATGTGTGCAGTTAAACTCTGGAGTTTTAAGTGAAGCTTACACAATAGCCAATAGGTAAAATAGAGAATTTTACAAATAGATATATTATATTTCAAATGAAGTGGAAGTTTCATGCAACTGGGTGGGGTACTGGTACATATATATTATTATTATGGAAGTGGCCTTCATAATACCGGACAACAACATTAAATAACTATTTTGTTTTGGAAACTATTTCAACAACGTTTTAAAGTTTAATTTTTTTTTATTTTACTGATTATAAATAAATTACATTTAAATACCTAATAACATAATATATAATATCACAGAATTATAACAAAAAATAAGCGAAAAAGTGCAATATTATTATAATATTAAAATAGTAAATCATCTTAATATAATTAAATAATGTGGCTCGGCACGGCGCAGTGGCTGAAATCAATCAAGCAATGTGATTGAGAGTAAGCAACGGCCGCTGCCATTAGTTGAGATGGGTGACCACACGCTGTTCGTAGTGCGCAAAAACCTTGCCACACGTGTTCCTAACCGACTGTACCAACCGACTGTACCAACCACCCCAACCCTACTGTACCGATCCTACCAACCTTACAGGCTAATGACCTCAGTCGTCAAACCTTTTTTAAACTGAAAAAAAAAATGTATAATATTTAATGTTAAGACAGACATGAGGACTCCTTATTAATGAAACGGAACACAGGTACGGCGTAGAAGACGTTTATGGTCATAATAAGTAAAATGAGAACGATCGTAGAAAAGATTATGATATCTGGCATGATACGTAAGAAATGACGCAAAATTGTATAATTGGCAAAAATATATCAGGTTCATCAAATAAATCGTTGAGAATCGTGGAAGAAATGAACTTGACGTCGGCGTCAGAACGACGAGATGATGGTAGAGGTATATTATTTAAGTGTGACCGAACGAGTGAGTAGGTAATCCTAGATAGGGTGGTACATTTTTAGTATATATATGTACCGAAAAAGGGAGCTATCTATTTTGTACACGTTCTAATCTTAAATGGTCTTTAGATTCAATATAACTAAACCATACTACAATGTATACTGAACTAAGAGTAAAAGTAATGAATTCGAAGGCGATTTGGAAGTAAACATAACATATTTTATTGATTTAAACTCATATTAAATGGAAAACAAATTATAACCTTTGGAATTATTTACATTTCATAATATTTGTATTGCTTTATATTTTTTTACGATATGAATGTATGATTTTCGAAAAAATGTATTGAAAATATTTTATGTACCTGCTGGTTTTGACAAGTATTATTAAGTAGATATTATTTCGGGAACATTCGTTTGTGGACTCGGATAATTTACGGTTTATCTAGATAAAGATTAAAATATTATAAAGTAGGTCAAAACTTATCTGCTTAAAGATAAAACATAATTAAATTAAAAAAAAAAAAAAATCATTTATACGAAGATATTATAATATTATAATATTATAAACTATGTTGTGTTCTACTTGTAGTTTTTAAATTTAAATTTTTTCAAGTTCACCTATTTACTTGTAACGTGAATAATATAATATAATAATAATTATAATTATTATTATTATAATTATTATACAATTATACAATGGGCTCAATGATTATATATTCATAATAATATTATTATAAATTGAAAAAGTTAATATTAAAATTCCATAACTAAAATGAATGTGCTTAACTATAAGATATATTGACAGCTGTTTAGTAACGAGTAGACGAAAATGATTTGCATTTTTAGGATCCTAAGATAATTATTAAAATAAACTATCAAAAAAATGAGGTTTTGTTTAAAAACCTTATTTTTATATTTTATTATTCAGAGACTTTTTATATATAGGTACATTTTTCCGTATGAAATGATCTATTAACTTACTATAGACACCTAAATGCAATTCGTGGGATATAATATCATGTTGTATCCCCCTAGGATATTACATTTTTATTGTTAAATAAACATACAATAATTATGACAACTCATCTTGTATTTATTTAGGAGCGTTCCACATACGTGTTTAAACATATACAATTATATATTATGCACACACAACGGCATTTTAGTGTTTAAGGTCGAGTAGGTATCTACTTTCAATTTATATAGCGAAATATTAAAGCTTTAAACAAATCCCATAGTTGATGATACAGTTGATTAATATAAATGTTTATTGTAAACACCGAACGTTATAATAGTTATTATTATGTGAGGAATGTATTTTGCATTTCGTACTCAAAAATTAATCACATAAAACGTGTCACACTTATACCTTTTCGAGATTAAATTCTAAAAGTAGGATTTAAAACAATTTTCCTGTTTGTTTCTGTCATGTTTGTGTCTTATAGTTGTTTAAATTGAAATACTATGTTTGAAAAGAATATTCAAACGTCAAGTGTAATATATTATTATACAAATACGAATATTATTTCAAACGATAATAGTAATTCCCATTATTCCTGTACACTTTAGTGGTAGTTGAATATAATATATAATACAATTGATATATTTATTTGACACATTTTAAACGTGTTGAATAACCGTATAATTAATAATAAATTATTTAACTAAAAAATTTGTTTAGAGTTTATAGTATAGTGTTTTAATATGCTTCGTTTATGTTTAACCAATTTTGTTCAAATAAGTTCAATAAATATTTACATCGATTAATACCTGATTACCATACCCAAATTATATACATGTTTATTATATTTTATAATTTATGTATTTGTATTGAATTCAAAATATGTAACAATAAACAATAAACAAGTACAGAAATACAGAATAATAGATATTCTAGTAAAATAATATATTATATACTTCGCATTGTATTTATTGTCTAAACACTTTTTAGTAGTTTTATTTTTTTTTTCTAATATAGTTTGTCAGATTTTTTAGTGGGCATCCATAGGTATCTGCCCGGGTGGGGGATGGCGGCACTTGTTCTCCTTACACCGTGACTTGTAAGAAGAAAAATGCCAATCGCGGCCGAGGTTTTGAACCGGTCCCCTTTTCAAATATCGTATCTTATATAAATGTAAATAATATTATGGAATCGAAAAAAAAACATAAATTAAAAAAAATACTAATTACTGTTCCAGTCAATAAACAAAACAATGCAAATCAAATGTGTTTATGAGTATGAAAAATTATTTTTTAGATATTATACCCATTTACCAATGTATAATTATTAATATACATCCTAACGTGGACAAAATATTACGTTACCTACATTAATATACTTCGACGAAGTTAGCAATCATAATAATATACAATTTCCGAAATTAAACCTCCTATCTGAATGCTTGATGCACAATATGGAGTTCAATTATACTAGGATTTTGTGATAAATATTTATATCCAAATTACAGGTTTTAATATATTCGTTGCGCGTGGCTGTCATATGGTAGTGAGGGATGGAAGACGCGGCGCGTGCACCCCTTCATAAAAGTAATCAAGCGAATTCAAATAATGCATAAAACAAATAATTAAACAATAATGAAACGATTGAATATATTTTGTGGGGTGCGGTTCAAAATTACACAGGAGGTAGGAGGTAAATAAATAAATAATAATGAAAAAAACATTTCAACAACTATTTTTATTCATTGCTCTGAGTTTCACGAACTTACAACACGAACCTATCTACCTACCTACCAACTTTTGGAAATAATTACAGTAAAAACCAAGAGATTATACAAATCTGATGTTTTATTCAAATTAATTGTCTTCATATTCGTGGCACGTACACTTCCGTTATGCAGATAACCAGATACCTACATGGCTACATCACTACGTACATATCCAGTTCTAGGTATTCTCAATTCTCTAAATATTATGCTTGTATTGAATGTTTATTTTATGTTTTGGTAATATTTTTTCTCATTCAAAATGATAAAGTGTAAAAACTAAAAATACACTCATAAACGCTACAAAATTGGCTAAACACAGTGTAAAACAAAGGGAAACTACTGGGGGGGGGGGGCTAAATCCCTTCTTTGCCCTGCCCATTGGCTCTACTATAACTTTGATACTTTATATATTGGGTACCTACCTATTGGGTAATAATGTTTTATTAAATATTTCTGTATTATACACCCATTGCAATTGGAAACATATAGGTAGATACCTAATGGGTAGTGAAAAATGAAAATAAAACGCAAAGACGTATATTCAAACTGATATAATAAATTGTTGTTTTTTTGTATTCAATCCATAAAGTATATGCTGTTGAAAAGTCGCATTTTCAATATATATATATTTATTATTTTATTTTTAAAATATCATTATTTGTATTATTATACATACAGGCGCATCTCAGAAATCTAAAACCATGACATTTTTGATATTCTCCAGTTGTAGTTGTGATCGATTTGTAGTCACGATCAGCGAATAGCGTTCCGTATTTTACATACATTCCTACCTAATTATAGCCGTTCTACAGTAGTTGACGATCATCTGTTCGTGAACGAGTTTTGGTGAAAGCTCGGGTTTTTATCGTTACGGGGGTGTGACCGGCGGTGTACGAGTGCGGGATAAATTGATTCGGCCAATTTCACGCTTCCAACGCAAGTGGTGGGGGAAGGGGGTGAAGTATTTCGGGAGAGTTGCAGAGAAGTAAACCACGACCGCAGCCGCTGCAAGACTTATATAATAATTAAACGGTTCGCGCGTGTACAGTATTATATTAGTTTTGTTATAATATTATGGAGTCCCACGTAATGATATGATGGCACTTTTACTGTGTATACTTTCTGTCGTCGACATAATATCACTAACCGCCGCCACCAAACGCTTTGGCTCACTTATAAATTGTCGGAATAAAAGTCGAAATAAGTGTGCACGGCTGTGGGGTGAGTATACACGCTCCTATTGCAGGGTGCGGGCACAGAGAGAGTCGTACAACACGTGGGATCGGTCAGAGGACACCCCGTTTTCGAGCATGGGTTTCGGCTCTGGGAAGGGCGGAGGGGGTCGCAGCTGCTGCCATTGAGCGCACACGTGTATGTGACCACCGCAAAGGGGTTAAGACGCCGTCGTGGAGGCGTCGGTGGATGGAAGAGCACGTAGCCGAAGAGCGCGGGGTCTGACCATCGGGACGGAGCGGGGGGAAGAGTGGTGCGAGTGGGTGGGAAAATCGATCGGTGTGGCCCGGTGAGGCTGTGCTACGTCGACAGTGGTGGCGGCACGGCGGCGGTTTTGGGGGGGGGGGGGGGGTACTGAAGGACGATTTGCCCGTGACGGGGTGGTGAGGTGAAGGACGATCCGGAGGAGTGTCACGTTCGTCCCCCCCCGCCGCGCGTGCGTGCAGGCCCGTTTACTCGTCCCGACGGCGCCGCCAGTCCGCCCGATGGCCCGCGATATTCTGACGCCGCCGACCCACCGACGCCCCTTCCTATAACTACGGTGGTGGTGACGACGACGACGACCGCGACCGTGAAGCAGGGTTCTACAGCTGGCAGTGTCGTGTCATGTAAAATCAAAATCTATCAAGATCTTCTTTATAATCATTTTATCACACTGATACCACATAGTAACCAAACGATACCGCATAGTTGAATATAATATTCAAATTTTGGCCGTGTAGTTACAAATATGTGGATTCGGTGGTGAAGAAAAATGATGACTAACAAAAATTATAAAATGTTATAATCAGGTACAAAACTCATATCACTGGTATTACATTTGGGTATACGGATAAAAACACGACGGTGTGAACTCGGCTTGACTCTAACTGCGATGACTGTTCGGACCGCAACCGTGGTATACCACGTGCGTAGTTTGTCATGACAAAATATACCAAATTAAAACATGTCACGTGGACCTATGTGTGTCGTTTCGTACATCTACGTGTTATACCACTGTACCGGCCATTCCGGTTCGGGAAATTCCAAAGTGTATCCCTTCAAACGCGTCGTTTTTAATGGGTCTTTAAAAGTCCGTTCATTTATCATATATTATTATGGAACACGCCCGCACGACTTGTCTTTCGTGTTTTTATTAAACTAGCGTTAATGTTATCTCGAACACTTCAGACTCGTGTTACGCATACGTACGCATTTTACGTTGTTTTTAGATGTAACACATAACATTAAAAACATAACCACGGTAAAATATATGCGAGCTATACACTATTTCACTCCAGACAGAAAATGATTCAGAAAAACTGCCAGTGGTTTTTTTGTTCTTAAAAATCAAATAATACTTCGAACTCATTATTAATTTTACATTGGACTGTGAGCACTTTTTCTTTTTTTTTTACATTCATGTGACGGTAAAACGAGTTTTCTTAAATTTTTCGGTTTCAGTAGAAAGTAATCGAATATAGCATATTGTCCGATATCGATAAAACCTAATATGCCAACTTGTTTATAGATACGCAAACGTCTTCAAAATTCGAAAAGTATATAGGTACCTAAATGGTTATCAGTCTTTTCGATGACTTCGGTGAATACCCCGTGGCGTTCGAACAGGCGCTCGCGACCGTACACAATATAATTTCGTCGGCCCTCCCTCCGGCCACGCGGTTTGTTCGTACACGACTGTACATCGTAACCTACATAAAATGTTATATACATATATATATATATATATATATTAGGTATTATTTCCGATCGCGCCTCTTTAAGTCCGCCACCGCCACCGACCGTTCACCCTCCAAAAGACCACCCCCCTAGTCAGCCACCAACCCCGACCTGCTCTTTTGCTCTACTACTCGCCGCCGCCGCTTACTCGACAATAATATTGACACGCGCGCGTAAATCCTACCCATTCATAAAACTCGCGGCTCCCTCTCCTGTCTCTCAACCAGCACTCCTCCTCGCCGTCCTTCTACTCGTCTCCCCCTGCCGCCGTCAAGACCCTTTTTCGAACCACGTGTGACGTGATCATATAAGTACCTATAATGTGGCATACAATATTATAATAATATGTATAATATATTATTATGTGTGTCTGTGTGTTCTTTTAGAATGATAATAATATACTCGTGGTAGGTTTAGGAGTGGAGTTCTATCGAGGGACTAGATATCTGCTCTGTTCTGATGCCATTATTTAGCACCTAATGATAAAATATCATATGCAAATGGCTCGTCCGTCGTCATATAATAAGTTTTTTTTTTTGTTGGCACGTGAAATTGACAACGACCCGGACTGGGCGTGCCATTGAAATGAACCTGCGCATTTGCACGATACCTACCTAATGTAATATACCGCATTGGTTTATTATAATATTATTATACTATGTCGTGCCTGTTTACTTACATAAATTGGCATTACAACTGGTGCACAGTAGTTGTACTCACTACGTAAAAATAATGTGATATCGCGATGTCGACGGCGTGGAACAAATAAAAACAAAGAAAAGAAAGGATAAGAAATAGGAAAATACGACGACTTTTGATTCCGTCACGATCGAGTTCGCCGGAAAACGATATTTTTTATATCGGTTACGTGTGTGTAGTATAGGAGTACCTACGCTTAAATTACGTTTTAGGTAATCCAGAAGCATATTATTTTATAGCTGCTGCGTTACTGACTGGAGCATTTTTCAGTAGTATGTTATTGTTCTTTCTCGGATATAATAATATGATATTATTGTAATAATATATTATTATATAGTTCGTCCCTAACCCTACGATGACCTGCCGATAGAACGCGGTCGTGGTATAGGCGTGACCCGGTTCACGTGTCACATGGCGAAATACAATGGTCCTTCTGCAGTGACTTTGAACGTAGGTGCGTTATTTATAACGATGCACAATCGATTCGATTGAAGATTTTCCGAGAAAACTCTCTCTAGGCCTATATTTTATGCCATACGTCATATTATTATTATGAGATTTTTTTTTATTCGATACCTTTGTAGACGACTTAATAACGTACAGATTATTGACTTCTCGACTGAACATGTGACATTTGGCATTATGTTTACGTAAATAATTATAATCAGTGTATAATATTATCATCTATAATAGTGAATTAATGTACTTTTTAATATAATATTATCAATAATCCGTATGTAAATACAATATTGTATTTATTACTATCCATTAGTGTCTACAATCCATTGACTTGGTGAATTCAATAATATTGTATAATATTATGAACAAATTAATAATAATAATTTATTACCGATATGGTTGTTTTAATATTTTTTTTAGATTACTAAAAGCCGAAAATTGTGAAAGTTAGCCAATTTTATTAAACACCTAATATACAATACACACTGCATTAGTCCATGAAGTTAACTACCCAAATTTAACATTTTTAATTTAAGTTTTCTCAATAATTTGTAAGTTTTGCCATTTTCAATTATCCACAAAAGTTTAAATTGCGGCCACCTTCTTCGAAATCTTGCCATTTTGGCATCCCCAAGTTTGAGACTGCATTCTTAATAATTCTCGAGTATAAAATCGTTATTTTTAAATTAGTTATTTTGTTTAGTCTTCACTGTAAAAATTATCATAGAAATGTTAGGTTAGTTTTAGGTATTCATTTTTATTTATGAAATAATTAAAAATATAAACTCATAGATAGATATTAATTATAGTAGATACATGTGTAATGCTTAATTATTATTATTAGTTGAAATATAATTAGGTATAACAAATACAATAATTAAACATCTTGTTAATCTATGTCCATATAATATTTGCATATGTTTTAGATTTTAATTAACACTCATCAACGTAATAAAGAAAAATAAGTATATAGTTTATTAGTAACAATATTTAAATCGATCAATTTGATTTTAACTATAATTTAGATAACTTGAAAAATAAACTTAACACTAGGTAGCTATTGTGACTTTGTGTACATATTCAGCAATATTAATAGTTATATATTATTGAAATATATGTCAACCAGTAAAACTATTAATATAATGAAATAAAATAATGTTGCCATATTGTTTTCATTAATTTGTTTTTATATCAAATTATTAATGTAATTTAAATGCAATCAGTTGTGTCTAATTTATGATATTCTAATAAGTAATCGATATTTTTAATTTAATGTTTCAGGTATCTATGGCTATTATTTTGTATTCAAACTACGTACAGTGCAATAGTAAGTGAAATATAAATAAATCAACATTGATGGATCGTTTATACGTAAAATTTAACAGTAGTGCCAAATTGTTACATATTCGTTCAAGTCTTTTTTTCCAAATAATATGTAAAATAGCAAGTATACGCAGAGTTTGTTTGAAAACTCTCTGAAATAATATCTTCACTAAATTTTTTGAAGGATAATAATTCAAATAGAAATTACTCGTAAATATAAATTCTATACAAACAATAAATAACATTTTACTTATACCTTAAGTTCAGAAATAACGAATATTTTACTATCAGATATAATTGCCTACAGTCTGTGGAGAGTCGCTCTATTAGATTATCAGAATATTATTATAATAGTGGTTCACGCTTAGAACATGCATTATCTGTAATATTTCCTTAGGTATTCTATATTACATTAGTACCAGCTACTTTGTGATGGGCTACAGCTCTGTGGGTTATTTATATTGCTGGCGCTGAGCTCGGCTTTGATAGTGTTAATAATAATATCATTATTCGCGTTGACGGGACCGATAAGACGAGTCAAAGCAAATTTGAGTGTAGGATGGCAAAATGTGTACACGAACGTTCCGATGCAAATACAATTTAGGTTCTAATAGATGATGCAGTAGAGCAACTGTTTGTAACGGTCGGAAGAGATAATGGGTATTAGTTGATCGCTATAATATGTCCACTTTATAAAGCCATCGACCGCAGTTAAATTAGTCAGTACCTACTATCATTGAGTATAATATTACATTGTAATAATATTATAGATATACTCAATGGCATTATTGATACGAGCCGCTGAAACGGTCGAGTGGATTTTATACAATTTTTGATAGATATTTATTTTATATTATAGTTGTTGGTTTCTACGTCTTGTTATACACCTTATTTAAGATCGATACCGTTGATGCTGTACTAGTGATTTATAATATGCGTACCTAACTACTTAACGCGGTGCTAATATATCTTAAGAAAGTTTTTCTCCGCTCGACCTATATCACATAAATAATATTTTAAACGAGAAGGTCTAGTTGCTTAAGTTTTTAACAACTACCCGTGTAGTTTTGAATCGTTTAAAAGTATGGTTAAGTACCACTGCATTATTTCCATTAATTATTTATTATAAATAAACAAGCGAAGTGATGACCACTCTGCGAGCGTGCAGAATTCAAAATGTCTACCATTTATTCTATTTGTACAATAATCTTTTCATCAGTAAATAATCACAATAATGCAAAAGAATTAAAATTACAATTTATGCAAATTAATGGTAATATATTATTTGTAAGTAATAAAATGTGTCTTTCACTTCAGAATAAATACATCAAATTATAATATAAAATTATGATATTGTGATCAAATATAATATAATGACACATTATTATATCATAATAATATAGACATTACATTTATTATGTTGAATATATAATTTTGTCTATGCTATAATATAATAATATTATCTTCAATCTGTTATAACGATAGAAAATTTAATAAAGTCCGTACTTATATTATTTTTAATGAAGGCATTGTGTATTATATTACTATGAACGTCTTGAAATAATTTTATTTATTGGTATGCTTAGTATAGTATACTAAGTAATTGCCTAGTATGAATTTATATTACATTTTCTACGAATGCTCAGTCATTATACATTTTGTTTTTTTAATCTTATTCGTATAAATTCCGAACGTACACTGTTAAAAAATATACTGTGTATCAATATTGATACTAGGAACCACATCAAGGATATGACGGCAAGACGAATATATATTAAAATGCATAAAAACAGTATAAAAGTATTCTACTAAGATGAAAAGACAAAAGATAATATCATTTTATTGGCTACAGATTAGGTAGATACGTTTAACTATTCGTTTATAATATTTATATTTTAAATAAAATAATAATTAAGTAAAATACTTCATATTTTAGCTTTAAATATATATTTTTATTGTAATTTTAATTCTATTTTGATTCTCTCGTGGACGTTGACTCATAAAGGGTGGTAGGTAATATAAAACGAGCTGTTACCAAATAAATATTTTTTTTTTTAGAGCAGATTTAATGATATTTTATTCCACTAAATAACGTTAATTAAATGTTTCTATACATATTTTTTTTAAATTATAATGTATGATGCACTTTTTGAGCTATAATAATTATGAAATTAATTTTTTTAGCTATCTTATTTCTACCTATTTAACACAACACCTAAATAAGTGTTTTACGTTTTATAGTAAATCAAAAAGATTTTCGATAATAACTCGTTTTGACAGGAAAACAAATATAACACATAAACAAAAAATATGGTATTTTTGTCAAAACGTACTAACTAAAGAAAATCGTATTAGATACTTTAATATAGTGTTTTTAGTTGGTTATAGTTATAAATTAAAATATTTGATTTGATTTGATTGTTAGGAAAGAGGAGAGATTGATTAATATCGGGTTTTCTAATTATTGCAACATTATTTTATCTTAGTTTGAATTAACATTTCACTATTAAAATAATAATATTATAATATATGAGTGAACCATGTTGGTAGGTACCCATGACTAAGTATTTTTGGAAACTCAGTCTTAAGTGAGACGGTATCTTGCTTATTCTATAATAATATGTATACCATATGCTATATATTTTATTAATAAATGTAAAATATAGCACTTCTCTCTGGTCAATGATAATAAATAGGTACACTAATGTCAATCATCACTCACCAAACAACTTTTTTAAATTTATATATCTATAGGTACCTAATAATAACTAATAAGTTAAACTTATTTATAGAATTATTAAATTTACTGTTGTTATTATATTTAGGATAACTTGTTTACTTATCAAATAACTCAATCATAATTCATAACTTATAGCTCGAAAACATAAAAACTATTGAAATCAAAAAAGCTAAAATATAGTTTTAAAATAAATATTTGTTTGGATAAATATAATTATTAGTATGTTGAAAGAAAACAAATAAAATGATTGGTTATATAATCCAATAAGTAATAACTAGTAAGTAATAACATATAATGAATAAATAGTGGAATTAACACATTGTGTAATAAAACAATGGCAAAGCTATACTCATAATATGCATCGGGAAGATAAAACACATTTTGCAACAACATTGGAATTATCGTGTTTTGAAGTAAAATCCACATGGAAGTAAAACGTTTTGATCGAATAATAATATTTATAAATGAGTATATTATTAAACATTTAATTAATCCGGGAACAAAACAATAGCACCATTCAATTTTCCGTCATTTTCACAATTATTATTAAAACTATAATATCGATTTTGTCAAAAATGACGATAATACGTTTTGTAGCACAAGGTACTCTCACTAGTATTGATGACAATAATTAATAAGGGGGACGGAGTGGCCGAGAGGGCTAAGGGGTCGGCTGAGACGCATCGACGCTGGCTCGATACCTGGGTCATGGGCGGCATTTTTTTTCGGGCAAGTCTCGGTGTCCGGAGAACAAGTGCCGCCATCCCCACCCGGGCATGGCAGATACCTAAGGCTATGCTCAATCAAAAATTCTGCCAAACAAACACACACGTATTCCTCCCCCAACCGACATAAAAACCTACAAAACCAAAAACAGCTAATGGTCATAGTCGTCGGGCTTAAGATCAAATAATAAAAAAAAAATAATAATTAATAACAGTAATGCAAATTAGCTGGTAGGAAAATACCTATTAGTATTATATTTCATGTAATTTGTAAGTATGTGGTTAGAGGTTAATGTAGGTACCTATTAATTAGATATTTTTCCAAATTATATTATTACAATTATTGCTAAACTGTGTGTACCTACTCTGAGCACTCAGAATAGAGTTTTAATAATAAATTAAAAATATTTTTAAAGGTATATCTAAGGTAGAATACAAAATAATTACTACAATAAATAGTGTTTGTTTTTAAAATAAAATAAAATATATTCATGATTTTGATTACATACAAATAAGATGACATATCGTAGAAATAAAGCAAAACCTGGTTTAATTCTAAAAACATTTTCACTGCTATTGCTAAAATTTACATCTACCATTATAAAGCTTATACCTACCCTTTATTTATGTTAAGTGTTATTAAGTATTTTGTAAACAATATAAGTTATTTGTCTCTTTAGTAACTTAACTTTTTTATTACCTTCGTATTTACTATATTTTCCACTGTCCAATTATAAGATAATAGTTAATATTAAATTCAGAAAATACAAATTATTGATTATTATCATACTTGTCAAGTAAATATTTGGACGTAATCTTCCAATTTTAAAGATCACCAAGATGACAAAATATATTTAATATAACTTGTAATAAATTATTAAAAACATTGTAATTTGTAAGACTAAATGTATTTGTAGATTATCAACACATTTGGTTGATACTTACTAGTAGTTATGCACTTCAATTTAATTTATCTTAAACCACTTCAGGTTTAAAAATAAGTAATTAAATGATTTATTTTGGGCTTGAAAATATTAATTGAATAATATAATAGGACTACTCTTAAAGTTAACTTCAATAAAAAAAAAGCATAAGCTAAATTTACTCACTTACCACAATTATCAATATTTAAAAAATAATGATTCAGATGATAACTACTCATTGATAATAATATGTCTTACACGTAATAATATATTATTCCTGTTTATTTTATGTTCCATTTATACTTTTAATATTCCAACGTAATAAGATCACTGTCTGTTCATATCGGTGCGGTGAACCAAATATTTTATTTTAACATGTAAAATATATTATACAAACGTATGCAGATCGAACATAATCAGAGTTTAACAAAGTTTTGGAATGTATATATTATAAATATTTTCAAACATTCTTTATTTATACCATAATAACTAAAGTTATAAAGTTATAAAATACATTATGCACTTAGAAGAAATATGTCTGTTGTAATGAAAAACATGGTTTAGCTATATGTACCCGATTTAATAAACAATAATAAATAAATTCATCATGTTTGTGCCAGCTTCTTTGATATAGTTATCCGAAAATCTTAACATTTTAAAACTTTATGCTTTTATCTTTATTATGAAATAGACACTTGTGCATATTTAAATTATACGTAAAATACGTACTATGGGTAAAATAATATCGAGTAATACCTTGACTATTTTTAAAATCATTGTTTGAAGGTCTTAGGTAATGAAAAAATAATATATTTATAGGGGGTATTCAATTAGTTTTAATGACATAAAGTTTTTGATATTACGTTTTAAGTTGGCTTATATGCTGACATACATATTCAAAGTACTTACGTCCTACTTATATGTATAATATTATACACACGCTTCTAAGAATGGAACAAATTTCATGTACATTATAGCTTTTATGTAATATTACATTACACATTCTATTGAAATATTATTTATACAAACATTTTAATTCGGCTTATTTATACCCTGACTATTTATTTTTAAACTAGTCAAAAAGTTATTGAATTTGTGAGCTTTAGTTTAAATATTAATAATATGTACTTACTCGTTTACGTCCACCGTAGTCTGCATTTTTTGAAACAATTTATTGAATTTGGAATAATTGAGGCTCTAAAATTAATGATTAACTATAATATGTTGGTACTTCAAATAGATAGTACATGTATGTGACAATTACAAAAATGTATTGACTTAATAAAGTAGGTTATAACTCTATAACAATGATAGAGCAACACGATTACTGAAAGTCTTAAAAATAATGAAATTTGTCTATAGCGCATTATTATTTACTACTTATCAGCTAAGAACCGTTAGTATTTTAGCACTTTATATTATCATCTACTATATTTATCAAATAAATTTAGCTTCGTAAAAATGTTCATGTGAAACATGTACCTACCTATATCTTTTTTGTTTGATTTATAACTTTTTTTTATTCATTCTGTTACAAAGAAGAACAATAAGAACAATTGATGGGTTAAAATGTTAAAATAAGAAAAATGGCAGATTGGATGGAATGTAGAGGCCTCCCAGCGGAGGTACTACGACATGAGTAGGAATTTATAATTATAGGCTAGCAGGTCACGACACCGCTGTATTTTAAGTCTTTTAATTGGGTTACCTGGGATAGAAGCAGATGATAGATTGGAGATTAAGGGATTCTTATGGTGGGCTAGGCGGCTATTGAAACGTTTATAGTGAGTTTGGCTAGTTTAGAGACAAATTTTATTTTGGGCTCAGAGTGGAGGGTGTGGTTAGAGACATAGAATGGTGCTTTTAGAATTGTACGTAGAGTTTTGGATTGGAATTTTTGAATGCGGTTGATGTTGGAAACTTGGCAGCTCCCCATAAAGTACCTATATCTAAAATTGTTTTGTGTCTAATAAGTCGATATCGTGATAGAAAATCCACTTAAAAGTCATCCAAAACATCTTGTCAATTAAAATGTGTATCAGTTAACTGGCCCAGCTCAACGACATTTATTTTTTTTTACCTAAGTGATTATTTATATTATATTGTTATTCTTATTATGATGTTTATTATGTTTTGACATAATATATTAACATATCAAGTTCAGTGGTGTAGACTGTAGAGATGATTTCTGAAGGGGTGGGAGGGTCAAAAAAAGAAAAGGACATAGCTAAATAGGAGGGGGAAATTGGAAATCTCCCACCCTCACAAAACTTTTTACAAAGGTAAAAAAAGCCAATGGAGGGGGGGGGTCTGACCCCCACTTGCTCCCCTTGTCTACTCCACTGATATCAACATGATATCAATATACGTATTGTACATTTCGTTACAAGTTTTATAAAATGTTAACATTGTAATATAATATAAAATATTATATAATACCTATATATAGGTGTATAATAATATATTAAATAGTGACTATTTGTTACAAGTCATATTATACAAACAGTATTGATTCTTAGTGAGTAGTGACAGCAGATATTTGATTAATAAATATAAACATAAAAATAAATATATAAATAATTGGTTTTTTGTTCAGTAAATTCTTCATTGTCATTGGAGTTTTTGGAGTATTTCAATAGGAATACGTCCTATGGCAGCTATGATCGTGGGCGTCTGTTTTATTGTTTCAGTTCCAAGTCCGTACCAGGCTCCTTCTGATGTTTCAAGTTTTTTGTAGACATATTTCAATTGGACTTAAATCAAGTATTGAAGAATGGATAATCCGGCATCTTTATGTATTTAGATAGTTCTCATGAAATACATAGCCATTAAATTTAACAGTAGAAATTTGATTTCTAAACTCGACAAGCGTAGGTGATTAACGGTTAAATTATTGAGGTGTAGGTATATAGAAGGTGTATAATAGAAGATGTATAGAAGAGAAGATTTTTTTAGAGCGTAGGTTTGTGGCTTAAAAAATATGTGTTTTGTTGATAGATATAGTTTTCATCCTGGAATAACCTAGCATGAAAATGTTGACATGGAATTTCTAAATAAGTTTTCAATCCGTAAAAGGTACCTTATTGAGCTATTTAAATTATAAGACGACTCACTACTGTGTACTATAGTGGATTTTTACCACTGCTCACTATAAATACAGAGTCCACACATTTAAAATCCGTAATTTACGTATAATACAAGCAAATTAACCATACTATATTAAACGCATCTAAAAAATCGATTGTGTGTTTTCATACTTTAAAATAAAATGAATGCAATTGTCAATTAATATGTTTTGTAATAACTATTCGTTATATATAAGGTGTATGGACTTTTTAAAAAAAATACTGAAAAGTATAGGAGTTTTCATCAAGCTTATATCAAAACTAGGTCCCTGGGCTTAATTAATTATAGATGTAGGGATTATTTTTTTTATGACACTACCTAAGTTATATAATTTGAAGATTCTGCATTATGCTGAAGGATAGGTAGCCATACAAAGTAATAGCATCAACTATGATAGGTAGAAACTAGATAATGAATTGGTATTTATTATATATATTATCTAGCCATCTAGGACCATAGTACATATCTCAAAACACCTGTTACAAATAGAGCAAAACATTAATCCTATTTTATTCATATCCCATGACTTCAAAACTTAAAAGTGACATTTACTTTATAATAAAATTGTAATTGAAGATAAAATAGACACATTGTTTTGTTCCAATGCAACTTAGGAAGATAACTGAAATTATTGAACACAATAATATGATATTTCATACTTGTACATATATATTTTGATAAATTTTTTTTTGGAGTTGAGATTATTTAATTTATTTTCATAAATTTATAATATTATAATACCTTTTTATATATGGAACGTAGTCTGCGATAACTATAAAACAAATTGTTTATGGTAGTATTTTAAATGCAAAAAGGAATTAAATATCATAACTCGACACAATTTAAAATAATTTAATACAATATGTATTCTTAGATGATAATATTATACACAAATAAACATTTTTAATAAATAATTAATTTTTGTACAAACTAATTTTATGTTATTATATAAACACCTATATTATAAGTTATATGAAGTATTGTAGCACAAACATAAAGGGATTGCATATTATTATGCTCTGTTTTAAAGTAATATACTTATATAGTTACTCAACGATGTGTGTGGGTGCTAGTGATAAGTGGGTATGTGTGAAATAAATTAAATAAATAATTTAAATTGTATGAAAGACTGAGATAATTTCCAAAAATATAGTTAGTAGTCACGTCATTATGTACCTATATAATATATTATATTATACAGATAAACACTTTGCGTAAACCTAGTAATGATAATGAAAGACACATACACTGCCATATTAAATTAGTAAATCTGCACGGAACACTGTATAATAATAATATAGTGTCTATTTTATTATCTAGTATAGGATAGTGAAACCCGACGTCTTATACAAAGTTTCGAGTGACGTTAAACATTTGTTTTTAATGTCTCTCAGCAACTATTATCTCGGGATTGCTTCTGTTTTACTTTGGGATAAAACCGAGGGCTTCCCTCCTTCGCTCGTTTGCGATCAAACAGCTAGAGACTAGAACATAAAAAAAAAAAAAAAACATTTCTTTGGGTCATGGTACAAATACGGTCTTAATCACATAGTCTTAAAATACACGCGTCCATGGTCCATCTTACATCGAACAAATTAATTTTTTAAAACAATATCATTTAAAGTTGAAAATAAAGCTTATTTTAATTGGAAAGAAAATCAATTATTAAGAATAACACGTCATTTATTACAAAACGTCGATTGTGTATTATATGAATCATCTTCTTCTCGACCAAATTCCCTTCCCAATAATCATACATTTTGTATTGTCTTGTCTGAAATGTCGGTTGTCGTCCTCAACTCTCAAGTCTTCCTTTCTGCACTTAATCGACAGTAGTGGGCATGCAAACAGATGGTCTGCATCCAGTTCCCCATCGCATTCACATTTTCCATCTTCTTTTATTCCCATTTTTTTTTATATTGGTCCATGGGTGTATTATAATATGTGTTATTATATTAATGATTAATGCATATTACTCACATTGATCCATTTCGGGTATTATAAAAATAATATTTTAGACTTTGAGCGTAGCCATTGAGTGTATTGGTATTACAATGAGATATGTTTTATTTTTGTATTATCACCTTTGGAGAAGTGAAAATACTTCAAAGTTAAACATTGAGAGTAGTTTTTGATAGAAAATTGGATCTATTTGGTACTTTTTTTTTTGTTAAAAGTAAAAACTACTAGTATTTTCCAAATAATCGATATAAAAGAAAAATGTATGTAACAGATGTAAAACAGGAATGTGAAACCAGCTAAATTAATTACTTAGCAGACCACTCATTAAAATCATTCAAACAGCACAAAGGTTATTAAGACATCGAAAGTTTAAATACATATACCAGATACCTAGGTAATTGAGTGTTTCGATAAAGCTGCAACATTGAATATTTCCGAGTGTATAATTTCACCGAGTAGAAAATCGTGTACATCAGTCAGTTTAATCACAACTATTAATTTTACATGCGATTATATACTTAAGTTAAAATAGCCAACAAAATCTACATGTACCTACTAACCAATCCCCACCTAATAATTTCCACAAAAAGTATTCATCATCATCACTTAGATAAATTGTTTATCATTATTAATAAACTTTATTTTTTAAAAAATAATACATGATATAATATAATATATATTATTATATGCTGTGCTCCTTGTAAAATTCATTAGATGTTATCTTAGTTTAGACATCAAGTTTAATTAAAAAAAAAAAAAAACAATATTGGAATGGCATTTTATTAATGGTTCAATTTCGTCCACAGCTGGACGATAAAATAAAATATAAAACTATCGTTTATTACGTTTAAAAAAGTTTAAAAACTCGATTTGTACATTTCGAACGATTTTAAACTTATTTCGTTGGAATAAGGATTGTCCAATCAATAATGGTATTACTACTCTGCTATTAATTTATAGAATAGATTTTACATTAGGTATCTAATTAGCAGAGCATTGTGAGTTTTGATATTAACATTTATTAAATGTTTTTTTTATTAGTATAATTATTATTAATAGTAATACAACCTTTGAATTAATAAGTAAGTAACCATAATATGATTGTTGGTACCACACTGCTACATAACGTCTTATTGATAATTATGTAAATATCTTACATTGAAATATAATATTATAGATAAGTAATAACTAATACAAGTATTTCTGATTAAAACAAGTCATGATAACAATAGTAATTAAATTAGAATAAACAATATAATTTTCACATATTTATGTCAATATGAGTTGCATCAGTTTTTAATATTTTGTCTGTTTTAGGCCTAAAAATGAATGTTCGTTATAATTTAAATTTCGTTGTAACATATTGTATTGTTATTAAAAATAATAATTATTTATTTTCAAAATGTTAGTTTTCACAGACGTTTGTAAGATTTTTTTTTACTTTAATCAAGTACTTAAATTATAAGTGTAGGCTAACTGATTTCAAAATAAAATGTAAAAGACGCTATTTTACCGATGAATTGTATCTATTTAATAGGACATTAATATTTGTATTTTTATGAAATAAATTCAATTATTAATCATTATGATTTCCAATGTTGGTAATATATAATATGGTTCAATGGATGGACTACTAATTTAGATGTTGTTTTATTAGGTTAGTAATATAGGTAGTGTAATTGGATCCTCAATTAACGTATTTATTGTGTTATTATCTCGACGCTATAAGTATGTACATATATTTATTTTAAATTGTACCCTTATTAATTAATTGAGCTTACACTTAAGTTTTAAGTGATATAGACTTAGTATTTATTTTATAAATGCATCGCTGTAATGAGAAATCACTGATGTAAATGTTTGTTTTAATCAGATGTGCTTTGTTGTAAATAATAATTCCAATCGTTTACGATGGTTTCTTGTTTTCATGGGTACATGTTATTTTATAAAATATTCAAACGTAAATTACATAAAACATTCATATAGATGCCATTACACCCTCGAGCAAACTCTATATTATATCCTCAGCTTTAAAAGAAAATAGGACAATAATAAAAAAAAATATATGAACGAATGAAAAATAATAAAAAAAAACGTCCACGTGCGGAATTTTAAAGCATTTTTATGATTTTGAAACTATACAACGGATGTGCTAGCGCCACATAATATTATGAATTATGCATTGGCCACACAAGAAAGGTGTCACATAGATTTATTTGTTCGTCCAAAATTCAAGATTTGGCATGCATACAAACACACACACACGAGTAAATAATCATTTTCCAGTCGGTGCTATTTTCAACTGATCGTTCATACAAAATCTTGGAAACTCGATTTGGGACTGCTGCAGGTATATAGAACAAATCTAAAGGTGTGTGTGTAGGGGGAGGGGAGTGGCTGCGTCTAGGATGAATTTCCCCTCCAACAGTTAACCCTTTTGTCGATATAAATTTAAACCGAACGAATGTGACGTGTCAAATATAACATATATTGTATACTGCCTACCGAAATTCGATTATATTCGATTTTGGGATTAAATCGTTATTTACTCGAATATGTTACGAAATCACCGACGGAAACGTGCTTACGTGCCCATTGGAATATAGAGGAATATATAGTAGTATTAAATTACAATAATATCGTTCGTTCAAAAACAGTTCAAAACTCTAATTTTCAATCAACTAATTAAAAATGATTTCGTCTTTGCTTATTTCAAAAAATGATTTTGAGAACGCCATTGACGCCATATGCAATTCGGCATTAAATTAGGCATTCAAATTACGATGTAATAATATATTATCCGATGATCTTATGTAGTTGTAGGTACTATATTTTGTTCTTCAGAAAATTTATAATCACAACAATTTTACAACTATAGAAAATAAAGTTAGGTATTTAAAATTGACATGTTATGATATATGATGACACCATTGAATATTAGAATAGAATATCGAATATCTATACCTAACTGGTTTCCTTATCCGTTAATGACTGATATTAATGATAATGACATCGATATTTGTATTAATTATTTATATTTATGGTACATACGACATACCTAAAATTGGATAAAGTAATCTGATAATTGACATATTGAACTAAAGAAAATCCTCTAGCTTAAATAGTTAATCTTATAAAGTGTCCTGTATCGGTGCCTGTCCCCTGCTAAATGAATGCCTCAAAACATATGACGAGACCATAAATAGAAATCTATAATATTGCAATCGTATTTTTATATGTTATCATACTCTAAATAGGCCAATTAATTGTATTAGATACCTATTAGTGTTTGTTAATTATTGTGTAACGTATAATATTGTATTGACTGTAGGAAATAAAAGTATAGAAATCCCGTAGCCTTATCTAATTCATTCGCCAGTCGCAACTCCTAGTAGTAGGATAAGTTTTAGATTTTAATTGAAGCAATGGAAGTCAAGTTTTCATAATCGATTTTTCTGTGTGTCCTATATTTTAATTCTCAAATATAGGTTTGTATTCCGATATCGTATTATGGAAATTAAATTTTAACGTTATTTAGAGTTTGATAAATAAGTATTGTGCCCTTGATTTTTAAAGGATATAGATAATTTTGATACTTTATAATATAATATCGTTTTTTATTATAATATATTTTTTCAAACTATACGTTATTTAAATTCTTGAATTCTTTCTGAATAATTTAAACTATTATTTTCATTTAACAAAACCCACGGCAACAGTCGTGGCCACTGTGATAAATGTACAGAGTTTTATATTTATTTGTACGAATATGAAAATTAAAATGAAAAAGTATAAACGGTTAACAAATGCGACAGTAAATAAAATATGTTTAAGAGGCATTCAATTTAGTTGAGTAGATTGACGGCAACGATGAATTTTATGGTGGTGGAGATGTAGTTAGGGTCCTGATTGAACGATTCTGAAAGTGATTCTGGAAGCTTAGAATTCAAACTATTATAGCTATTATAATTTAATCACATTATGTATTATAATTATTTATAATAGTCAGTAAAATATTTGTCTTAATAGTAATTGATTTGTTTTAAAGGGACACCAGTTAATTTTTTTTCTCCATCTTATAAGCATGTAATTCTTACACATCATAGTTTTGACCTCTCTCTTTATTTCACAATAATTGTGATAATATTCAGAGATTGAATATAATATTATAACAGCTATTATAAAGACTACAGAGTTTGTTAAGTGTTTTTTGTGTTTTGTCAGAAGCATTATTTAATTTTTTTATTTTTACAAAAGTTATTAATAAATAATAACTATTAACATTCCATACATAAAAATGTATATATTAAATTTTAATGAAAACTTAAAGAAATCAGAATTTATTATTCTCATTTGAGATAGTTGTTAAGAGAAATTATGAATAAGTTTATTCATTTATTACTTTGAACAAAGATTCATAGTTTTATACTTGAGCGCTCCAGGGAGATTTTTAAGTTTAGATTCCTTTCAGCATGATATTCATCGCACTATTGAACATATATTGTACAGTATATACTTTCTGGTATTAACGAGACGAATAAAATGAATACCCTTCAGTAGACTTCAGACAATAAAAATTTAAAAAAATGTTGGTAAAATAAAACAATAGTGGTGATACAATTTGTAACAATAATAATTATTTATGTAGGTATCCAATATTATTTCGAACTTACATTTTTAGTTAAAGACGTACAAATTTATAACAATGTGGAATTTTAATTCCAAGAAGAATACAATATCTGGTTTTACATTAATTAGATGACTTTAAAGCAGAATTTGTGAATGGTTCTTTTCATTAGAGGTCAATATTATAACAATATTATAATCAATTAAAATGTACCTATTTCGAAAAAATTTCAAAATAGCTGCCTATAGGTATACTCGATTTTGTTTTTTTTTTTGTAAAATCATATTGTATTGGGAAAGTTCTTTAATAAGTAAATAATCTAAATTAAATTAAATTATAAATAAATAACATATATTTTGTAATGCAAGAGGTCCCATATTATTATATCAAATTCATTTTTTTTTTATCTTATGCAGTGAGTATGTTTGATACCATCAATTGAAAAATTCGCCATACGAAATAATAATAATTGAAAAAATTACCAAAGATGCATTTACTCATCACCAGTATTATATCAAAAGGTTTTATTTATAATTTTATGCTCACTTAAATAATAATTTAACTTTTTCGATAATTTAACCACTTCGTGTGCGATAAGTACTTTTATTGCACGGACATTGGACCAAATAAATTGCTTATGAACCATTAAATATGATCGCGAGATAGGTACCTTGACAGGTAAAAAAAATGTATACTATAATTTGTAATTTATTATTATGTTCTTTAAAAAGTTGTGATTCTTGTTGGTGTTTAAGTCAAATTAAAATACCAATTCAGTATAACATTATAAATAAATTATATTGAAGTTGAGAAGCATCTTTACAATAATTGAGAATTGACTAATGAGTATGGTAGGATTGTAAATTTGGTTTGAATATTATAATTTAACCATTAACGATTGGGATAATATTATTTTTGTAAAATAATTTTTCCAGACCTCAAATCACTTAATGTCCAAAATTTCAAATCCTTCAATTACAATAATATGATTGTTTATTCCGTTAATAAAATTAATATTCATAACTTATTACAATATTATGCCGACTATAAGTACTTCCGTTTGAGTCGTATTGCGCGGCAGTTAAGTAGCTGTGAGTATGTTAATATGTACCTACATATTATATCGTTGACAACAGAGTTGGCATTTTGTGGATGTTTATGTAAATTATACACAATATGAATAATTACCAATTGTTTTAAGTATGTCCAGTTGGAAAAAAAAATTTTGTTTGCCCTGTTAAAAATGAAATAGCATACATCATGACGTCGTTTTATTTATAATACGTGACCCCAAACGGCACAATGACTACACTACACTAATGTCTTTATTCTAATCTAACTATTTATAACGGCCTTTTGTTAGTCAAATTATCGAACAATTGAAGCATACTTCGATGATATTCAGTTAGGTAATATTACTGCATGTACCTATGTCCTATACGTATTATTAGATTGGTACCTACTTCAGTGACAATAATGGTATTATACCCAATGTGAAATTGCTATCTTCATCCGTATATTTTGGATTCGAACAGAGCCACGTACCTATATACAGTTGTTTGAGAATGCATATTAGATTACTAAACAAACTTGGGAATTACTATGTAGATCATATTATTATAATACACTTGGTTTAAAATATAGTGCAGGTATTTCGAGAACTTCTGAGTTTGGATGTTTTATATATTATATAAAAAAATATTATGAACATGTACTAAAGCATTGACCTTATAAAAATTCATAGTTAATTCAAAATTTAAATTATTTTTCAAAAAAGTAATTTATAATGGTTTTGTCAATAATCGATTTTAAATTCTGAGCAAACTGACTAATATATTGATTTTAAATTGATGTTCATATTATTAAGAAAAAAAAATGATTTATTGTTTGTGTCTGGAAACCATTCTTCAGAAGAAAACATGCTCCGATCATTAACATTTGAAGAGAATTATGGTAGTAAATATTCTCTAATTTATACGACATTGGGTCAAAATAAGACATTTTTTTTTAATAATTGGGGTAAAATTAATGTTTACATGTTTCGTTAAAATGTTGATATTTATTACAATTATTTAAACAATTGTTTGGTAACTGTGGCTTAAACTCTGAATCGTTTTTCATCATGCATTGATTAACCACTGAATTCACATTTAACACATCCATTACAGTGCTCACTTAATGACAATGTTCACTCAAAATGGCGGTTTTTAATAAATAAATTAAATGTAAATTTGTATACATTTGTGAATCAAAAAAATGTTGTTTGATATAATAGTTTTTTTTTTTAGTTAGTCTTTTTGTAGTTTTAATTTATTGATTATGATGGTAAACAGTTTAGTATAGCTTATAAACTAACCTTTATCATTTAATTCAAAAATTTACATTTCACGTTTTAATTTATATATTTGTTTTGAAATAAAACAAAAATAACTGTACGAAACAGCAGCTCTGATATTAATGTATGTGAAAAACTGAATTGATGTAAAAATGTTAATCGTAATAATATTATTGCTGACATAAAACATCATAGAAATAACGTGATCAATAAATATTAAATAACGAATAGGTACCACTTAGAAAGACGTGCAATACTATAATATAATAAATTACAACAACCTAAATATGAAGAACAACATTTGTTTGGATTTGATTCAATATTTCACAAAACTAAAATATACCATTATCACTACAATACGAGGCAATGACCATAATCAAATCATCAGGATTTTTAAATATATTAGCAGAAACGATTATTTGGCTCCTCTAAAGAAAGTCGTGGCAAAGTCTGCAGTCATTTATATAGTCAAACACTCAAAAGTCTAAAATGTGAAAGTGGGTAGAAAGGATGTAATAAACGTGAAAATCATATAATATAATATTACATATTATTATTTTTAATAACGGGGCGAGCTATGTTTAAATTGTATTTGAAGGGACAAACTACACCGTGATAATATGATAATTTATAAGTGAAAATAGCACATAACAGTCACAAGTAGTAATGTAAACGCATTGAATAATATTAATGTTTAATAATTAACATGGTAAAACACCTACGCGTGCACTGTATAATTATAACAATCATTATAATAGTCGTAGCCATTTAATATCTGCAGATGATTTGGTTCAGATTTAAATTGAGTCTATGGAATCAAAATGTCTAATGACATTTTAAATTACCTCGTATAATGCAACAATTAATTAATATAATAATATAATTATGCCATATAGTTTATAAAATATCAGTAAACCAATTTTCACTGATGATAAATTAATTGGTATTGAACTCATTATTTAACTGCCGTCATAAGCCATTAAGCAGTAACTCCATTTTTGTCAAAATCGAGTTTTTGGTGTCTATCGATAGATATTTTAATTCTCTATCGATTCCCGTAATAAAATTTAAGGTTTTTCTTATTAGAAATCCATATAAATTGATAAGAACATAACAAGAAAGGCGGTATGTCCATGATTTCATTAAGATAAGAAGCAAATAAGCAGTATATCCAAATACTAGAACAAAAAGCAGTAACTCCAGGGGTTACCCTGGAGTTACTGCTTTTTTCCCTAGTAATTGTTGTATTCAGAAAGCAGTATCTCCAACAAAATCCAAATTATTGGTGTAAACTTAACGTTGGTCCCAAAATAGAATTAAAATGTATACCATAATGTTACTGATAACTTGATAAGGAATAATAAAATCACAATTTAAAAAAAAAAACACATTTAAACCGTATTTGCTGTGTAATAAGTCACTATAAACATCATATTATTTTGAAAGTACTACATATTTTGTGTACGCGTTATTAAGTGTAAATCAGCTTAAAAATGAATAGCAGATCAAAAAAAAATGGTTCAAATGGTTTCCAAAAAACCTATATTGAATACAAATTCTAGAACACATAAGCATCACTTTACAAACACATGCCAATGATATCAGAAGCCATTAGGCAGTAACTCCAAATAAAAGTGTACTTACTGCTTTTCATCTTCTGACTAATATAAGCCAATAAGCAGTAAGTCCATTATAACCCATAAAAATGTATAAAAAACCTTTTTTTTTGTGTTCAGTAGATTCCTCATGAAAAATACAATAATATGAAATCTCTTTAATGTTTAAAATATTATTATTTTTACTCTACGGACTAATTTAGTGTTGAAAACTGTTTTATTGTTTCCTGAACATAACGATTTTTGGAGTTACTGCTTAGTGGCTTATGACGGTATAATATTTTGATTGGTGCCGTGCTTAGTTCAATGGTTTGGAATGCATATTATACACGACAAATTTACATTCTATCCAGGAAACAAACTTACACTTAAGTCATCATTAACAATAACTTTGCCTTTTGTGTAATAATAATAATAATAATATGAAGTATTGATTATCTTTAAATATCTGAGCCTGATTGGAAACTATTCCATTAGACAATAGTTAATAATAATAATAATAATAATCAATATAACACAGGCATTCGATTCCAAACAATAAAATAATATGTTGGTGCTTAAAACCGATCAAATGCGTACATAATAATAGTATTATATTGTTAATGATTTA
Organism: Macrosiphum euphorbiae; assembly: GCA_949089665.1. Taxonomy (NCBI): domain Eukaryota; kingdom Metazoa; phylum Arthropoda; class Insecta; order Hemiptera; family Aphididae; genus Macrosiphum; species Macrosiphum euphorbiae. Next base: position 11,846,081 of record CARXXK010000002.1, on the reverse strand, counting down.
ACTGCTTATTGGCTTAATAAAGTAACTTCGATATATTCGGTATTCGCAAGCAGTAGACTTGCAAAGTTAACGGTGTTTATTTGTTTATGGGGTGTGTTTATCGCAAAATAATATATATTACTTATATTGCAATATTGAAGAGGGTCATAATAATATAAGACGAAGGTATTCGAATAAAATAAAATGTAAAAAACGTTGTCGATTATTTTTGTAAATTGACTGCGTTGTCTACAGAAACCCAATCCGAAGTCGGTGATTCGTCACATAAATCTGACTTAAGAGAAATTTCGTTTACGGGAAAGTGATTGGAGCGATTCGAAATCCAAATACGTACGATCAGTGCAGTCGATTTAACAATATCGCAGTGATTACGGAAATGTAGGTCACATGCATCGAATGCAGCAGCAGCAGAAGCAGCAGCAGCAGCACAAATTATTGTACCGACGATAATCTAATTGCTCGAAATGATTACTTTTATTTACTCCAAGCAACCGTATACTAAATAAGGCAAATGTCCAACTTACATGTTGTGTTTGACGGGTCGCTTAACGAAATTAATTCAATGAAATGTCCTCGTGTATAATATAATAATAATATGTACATGTAATCGGATGCGTCAGACATATAATAATAATAATAATAATAATACCAATATAATATGCTAAAACAATATAGGGAATTTGTTATCTTGCGCATAAACACCCGTTGTCAGTATATTTTACTAAAATAATATTACAATTACAAATTCAGATGAAAACATTTAACGACGATACAATTTAGAAAATATTAACATATAGATATTATGATACGCATTGCGTACAAACGGTCACCGGTCATAATATTATGCAGTATTGTAGTTTTGGCTGTGGTTTAAAATAAAAGTTAAATTAAAATATACTATTTGGTAAAATACAATTATGCTGTAACGATTATATTTATATTTAACTGGACATAATTTACGTTATATAATCAGAAAATTCGAGTAAGTAATGAAAAACGATACCGTGAATTATAACAATACAATGGCGTTAATTCTCAGAATGATAATATAATATTATGAGGACGTGGAAACATTATTTTCATACTAGAAAACGAAGACCGCGAACAAAATATACAATATAAAGATAGGTCTTTAGGTTGTTTGAGACTGAAAAACATTATTAAAACTTATACTCATTTTATATCCTACTTCAGATTTTCTGTATTAGCATGCCATGCCATTCGCAAAAAAAACTACCTTGTCAGGGTAGAACTCATTAACGAAAAGGCTTTGGAGGGGGTCTTTTCTCACCCATCCACCCTTAGACAATAAGTGCTCCACGTCAGTACCATTGTTAGTTGTTTCCTGATTTCCAAATTATATATAAAAAGAAAGTTTTGCGTGGGAAAGAGCAAAAAAGGTGTAGAAAAGAAAAAAAATGTTCACCATATAAACCGAAGAACTTTTTGACTGAGCGCAATATCGTTTTTATTTCGATGATTTAATTCTTTAAAAAAAAAAAAAAATATTTCGGTTTGGAAAAATTATAATATTAATTAAGTGATTGATTTCGAAAACATTGAAACGTTATTTTACAGACTAACTTAAATTATTATTATAATATTATGTCGACATATTAGTTACTTATAACTACGATTACCCACGGGGTTCTTGTCTGTTGTCCGAGCGAAACGGTTTTTACCATCAATGTGTGGCGGAGTTCTTTTAAGTCCGCCCAAATAGTTTAGGCCAGTAGGACCGACGACTGGTCACCATTAGTACGGTAGTACCTAAAGACAAAGATAATAATTATATTTCAGATAGGTTTTGCGTCATCAACCCGCAGTAACTATGCTGCTCAGATAATAACCGGAAATACTTTTGCGAGAAAACTTTGAGGTGGCAAAAATCTTTTAAAATCTTATATTTTTAAATAATATGCCAAGACAGTTTCTTAAAACACTTGAGATTTTTTTTGTTATACTTAAGGAGTGGCTCGTGGTGATAGAAACTTTTGTTTTTCAAATGAGAAATGTCGATGTATCTAATTTAAAATTCGATTGATAGTAGCTTACCTATATCAATAAAACCCATTATGATGGACCTATTATCCTTAGTACACAACAGAGTTAAATAACTCAGAAGCTAAAATTTTAAAATACTATAAAACATAGACTAAGTTTAGTTATTAACATATAATCAAAATTCTCACTACAGTAATTGTGTAGTATCTCAGAAAATGAAACATATTAGTATAATACACATTCCATAACAATATATCAAACCCGTCATTAACATTAAAACTAAACACAGTAAGTTAATTAAATCACAGTAGAAAACATTCATCACGTTGCTCATTGACAACAGTATTCATTAATAGAATATATATTATTATTTCACTATGAGATTTTATAGAATGCTAAGTTGTGTTTTTAAGTAATTTAATAAATAAAACAAATTTACCAATGTATATGTGAGAATTCGGATGATACCACTGCAGGGGTATAGGTAATCTGGACATAAAATAATTAGGCGCATAATTATCAACCGGTAAACTAAGCCCAAAAAATAATAACGTGTTATTAGGTACATCTTATTACCTAACACGTTAAAAAAAAATAATTTCTGTTAATAAATTATATTTTTAAGATGCACTTTTGGTTTACCTTTTACTATATCTATTAATGAATTTGGTCAGTGTTTCATTGAAGATTTTATGATAATGCAACATATATTAGATATAAAAAATGCAGGCGTTTTTTTAAATGAAGTTTTTCAAACATATTATTATATTGTTTATTTCCTCCTAATGTATGAGTTAAATTTAAAACGACAATAAAAATAAGAAACCAAATAGCGGGAAAATATTTAATTTGAAACTAAATGGAATGTTTAATTATTCTCATCCTAACATCTATTATTTTATTGATGTACTTAAGACATTTTTTATTGATGTACTTTAAGACATTCCAAAAGATACATACGTGAAAATACGTAGAAAAGAGATTATTAAAAAGAAGTGTACAACAATTGAAAAAGAACATTTTTACTAGGTATAAATTGCATGTACATTTATTTTTTAGTTTGCACATATAAAAAATAAATAGTAAACTAATAAATTATTAAATGAAAATTGGCATAACAAAAAAGCGCATTTATAACTACTGAGCATGTCAAAGTTAGAAGGAAAATGTGTACATATCATGGATTCCAACTTTGTTTTGGGGTGACTCGGCTTACCTTGATCCTTTTAAACCTTTGACTCAGTTTACTACAAAAAGGTAAATGGTATAAGGTAAGTTTATAAAAAATTTAGTTTTTTCTCGGAGTTTACTAACACTGCACTGCAGTACTATATTTGTACTCATACCCTCATTTCAATGATTATAATATAAGCTGCAGGTAATCACAAATAATGTCATCTCATATTTAAAGACATTTTATCGTCCTAAAGTACTGATTGAACAAATTACACGATAAGAGTATTGAAAATTAATTTTAATTTTTATATGATATCAATTAATCACTAATAAGAGCATTATTTTCATGTATTTAGTCAATTAATATTAAAACATTATGTAAATATACATTTTAGATTCTGAAACTATACTGCCTTCCTAAGCCAAAAGGTAGTAAGCTATACAATTTGAAAAATAAGTTTATTGTATTAAAGCAAAAAAGCAGTATCAAACACATGCTAAGCAAAAAGGCAGTAACTGACCACGGTATACAGTAATTTTGCTTAGTATTTGCTCAAATACTGTAGTTTCGTTTAGTATTGGTAAATTTCTAGCCGTATCACACAATATCATATTATCATAGATTATAATAATTTATAAACCTCGGTCTTAGAAGACCACGCAGTCAACATTCTGGTTGTTATTAATTCTGTGATTGTATTTGGCCCATCGACCATGATTATACTATATTATTTTATATTATTTCATTTTTATGCTATTAATAAATGTGCTCATACTGAATTTTCCCTCTGTAAACAATAATATTAATGTCTCACAACACTAAGCTAAAAGTACGTATACGCGTTTTGAGGTGTTAAGAGGTATCTTAGAGTTTATCAATGAGCGTTATTGAATTCTACAAGAAAAGTTATTTAATAATCATCAGTTTATTGTTTTATTTTGATAATATGATAAAAATGACAAGGTGATTCAAAAAAAGTTATTTTTCTCAAAACTACTACATTGTTGCTTACTGCCTTTTAGCTTAGGAGGGCAGTATAAATAAATTGATTTACGTATTTGATGATTGTTTTTCTTGTGTGTGTGTGTTTATACATACGAAAAGTAGTAAAAAAAATGTTAAATTTTCAATTTTGAGTTTGGTTTCTGATAGAAAATTGGGTCTAAGTTATCATATCTATTTACTTTATGAGACTCCAAAATTTTAAATAATCAGTTTCAAAATAATCGGGAAAATAAAAATGAAAATGTGGTTAAGTGGGTACTGCTCCTCTGTACAGTAGGTGTCTAGAGAGATTAAATATTTTAAAAGTAAAGAATATTGGATAATATTCAGTTCTCCTTGTGGCTTGTATTATACTTCCCAGTCCCTTGGACGTGAGACGGAAAGTGGTGCGGGAGTGGAGTACGAGGATACAGTTTTCACTGCGGTAAATAATTTTCCAAGAATTATAGTAATATTTATAAAGACTTTAACACTTGTTTAACAAGCCGTGTTTTTTTTATTTTTGAGGGGATTTAATATTTTCCACGGCAACGCGTTTTAAGTTTATTACGCCTAGTCAATAACACCTACATTATAAAGTGCCATTTGTCTATCGTCCTTCGTAGAGAACACACATATTTTAAAGATAACTATCAACGCTAGTGCCGACATTTTGTCGGCAGTTGGAAAAGACAACTTTCGAAAACAGTGCCCGAAGTCAAAGCCAAAATCCATTTTTGGCAGCTCTGGTGTCGACGACAGCAGTGTGGACTTTCAGCCAGGGGCTGCTCTGATCAACCGAACGGTTGAAGCAGCCATCGGCGAAGTGGCGGCTATGCACGACGGGGTACACCGCAATCGTAACCACTTGGTCACAGTGGTTCAGCGTCTCCGGTCACCGATGCGTAGCCCTATGCCTACACTGCCCTACCCACCGAAGCACGTGATCAATAATGGTTGGAAGAAAGTGCCGCCCATTCTTAAGCTGACGTTGATCACCGGGCCGGGAACGATACAGCTTACATGGCATGATGGGATCGGAATAGGATCCTATCACCTGTACGCGGCCGTGGCTGGCCAAGAATTGTTCACCTGCGTCTTTGATGACGAATGCGACCCCAACGAAGGTAAATGGGAAAAATTGGCATTCGTCAAGGCCGCACCACCGGGCGACAGCCGGCGGCTGCCAATCGTCTGCGAAATGACGGACATGCCCTCGGGGGTGGAATATTATTTCGCGGTCCGCCCGGTTGACATTCACAACCGACGTGGACCCTGTGCCGTCGCATACACTCGACTATGATTTCGGCTTCGTCAACACGAGACTGGATAAGTACGTTGGTTATAGTCATAGTAATAATCGTATGAACAGTAATTTCTACCTCAGTCTCCTCGGCTGCAATTAATGTGTTGTATTTTAATATTATACGAGTTTCCGTTATGTGACTTATTGTCTTGTATTTGAGTTAATATTAATAGTTATTATTTGTACACCTTATTGAAACGGAGTTTTATATGATTGGTTTTGAAGCGTTGGAAAGCGACCTTTTTCCGTCCAGCGGGCCGTAAAGTGGGAATCCCCATAGGGCCGGGCGAAAAAGTAGAAATCCTCAAAAGTACTGGGCCAGTATATCAAGGGTATTAAAAACCAGACACTTAAATCAATACCACGGTCCTCACTAAACATAAACTTTTGGTTACATAATATTATATACAATCTCTTTGCATGAAGCGTAAACATTTTTATTTCATGAAACTGTTTTCGTGGAATAATCTGATAGTTGCATAATATATCCCTAAATAGGGCTTTACCTTTGCCGTGACCCCTTTTTTTTTCGTCGAGTTTGGTATAGACTAGATAATAGAAAACGGGTATAAAGGGAGGATTTGAAACAGCGTATAATAAGATCTGCATATTATGCATTTATAATTATTATAATTTATAAATTATAACAAATTGGTGACTATAACATACATTTTAATGATAAGAATTTGGAAACTTTTAGAACTTTCCTTATGGACACATTCAATTTACATAATATGATAAACAATCCAGCAGAATCTACAACTAGAGATGACACCACTATTGATGCAGAATTTTCAAGATATTTGGAAAAAATTACATCACAAACATACTTAGTACGTAGATATCATATTTTCAGTTATCACAGGCCTGTAATTTCGTTTGTTGAATATGATTAATATAATAATAATTGAATAGTAATAATAATCAATTTATTTTTCACATTTACTTAAATACATTTACTTATTGATATTTAATTTTATTTTGAATGGGTCCACTAAAAAAATGTATTTGTCATCTACAATATTTGTTGGAAAAGAAACTTCGTCTCTACTGGGTGTCCCATGACAGCACTCACTTTTATTTACTCCTAAGGATATTATTTATTCATCTTAGTATAATGGTAATACATGTACATTATTTATTTATATTTACGAGTAGCTCATATTTTACGGGTTATGCGTACTTGCATTTTATTGTCACATTATTTTGTCTTAGCAAGTTATTTCAGTTCAGTAAAACAACAAAAATAATTTTATGAATAGAAACAATTATTGAAATTTTCTCGACTTTTTCAAATTTTATCAAAATTCTAATTTCAGATGCTCATCGAAAACTATTGTGGACTTACGCTCAACTTTTTTTAAATTTATACCAACAGCACACGAGGAACTTTGTAAACATTTTTTTAATGTTTTTACCTATTCAAAAATGAATAAGTTAATTATTATTAATTAATTAATTATTATTAATTCGTCAATAAGTTAAAAAACACTAATAAAAATTGAAAATGTCTTGTGCCTATAAATAGCTCAAAATGACTCAAAATATTTTTAATATTTTATGAAGTATTTACCTATAGGAAATACTTCTATCACAAACATTATTGGTTTTGGAGTTACACCAAAATATTTTTTTGAAAAATAATTTTTCGTAAAATTCCTGTTTTCTTTCATTTGGTTTTTGTTTTTCCCGGAGATTTTAAAAACTACTGAAAATGTTCAATTTCTACCTCCATAAAGTACCAATTAAATTGACTTTTTCACCAGAAAAGTTGCATTATTTCGATTAATTATTATTAGGTAATAGGTAGTATGTACACTGTTACATTGTACAGTGTACACACAGAAATAAAAAAAAGGAGGACAAGTGGGTATTGTTCTGCTGTACAGTACTGCTGTACTGTACAAGTGGGTCACTGTAATGAATGGTGTTAAATTTGAATTCAATGATATAATATCGTTGTATACGTAAAAAACCTTGAAAACTTAATAGAAGGTTTCTTGTAAGTTTTTTTATATCCATTTAAAAATATTAAAGATACACATTATTATGTACGTTTTTAGTTAAAATGTTGAAAAATTAAATTAATCAAAATCACAAATTTTTAATTTGTATCTACAATAATTTTCACATTTTATAACTGAAGCTTGATTGTGTATAGTTAACTTAATTAGTTAATCCCGGAGTAATAAAATCTTAAACATAATATACATGCTTGATTTTGGTTGTAGACATTAATTGTAGCATAAATGTTGAAAACATTTTAAATTTAAAGGGTTTATAATAGTTTTAGTTATTTTGTTCTATTCAAAAAACATTTGGATTAATTCTATGGTTTTGCAAATTCATTGTTTATAAGTACCATTTTGTTATTATAAATAGTAAAATAAATCACTTAAGTAACCAGTAGCAATATATTTACACCTATGATAAAAAGCTGAATCGATGTGATTGTAGATGTATGTTACCTTTATTATACACGTACGAAAGTTAGGGAAAACGTATTTCACAACGATATGTATCAAGGTCAAACATTCTAAAGTTATTTCACAGTGAAAAAAAATATTTCTTATGTCACTAGCGTACACTAGCATGATAAATTATTGCATCCTGGACTATAATCTACGAGCTGTCAGCAGTGCGTTTGCAATAATTGCCTTTTAACGGTCGAGGAATAGTTATAAATGTTATACATACATGTAGGTCTCATGTTTCAACCCCTAAAAGCCTAACGTAACCACGTGATTACTGCAGAGCGTCACTCCGATTACGGACAATGCCCATACTCTTGAGATTGACGAAGTGTTTTCGTGTTTTGATACAAAACCATTACATGTATGGCTTTACCACATATGCATTAATTGCGCATTACTCTTGGCCAGTTGAACACTGGAGACAAAGTAAAATATCCAAATATTTCTCAGAAAACCCGTTGTGTTTGTCCGGTGGTACAATAGGTACGAAGACATGAAGAGGTTGAACACTTCAGTTGATCGTACGGTGTGTATCCAGCATTTTATGGACAATCAAGGAATTACGTGACATTTTATCCCTCTCTGAGCACCCCCGCACTTGGGCGGATTATGGGATGGTATAGATGGTATGGAATATAAAAGAAATTGAATTTTATACTTGTGCAAATCGGGATGAGTTTAATCCCCATCCACTTACGCCCTTTTCATTAGATCCCCTCAACGCACGAGTTCTTACTTGTGGCCGTTTTCTAAAAGGAGTTTCACTCATTTCACTTACTCGACCCTGCTTTCTCAAGTGTTTTACAAACATTTTTATCGCGTATTGGAAAAAATGAGCAACAGACTAGGAATCATTAGAATTCCACGTACTTGAGATAACTACCACGGTAAAATACCACAGTTATATCGAAGTGGCTGCGGTAACAGTGTAAATTACCAACCTAATGAAATAGTGGGTACTATGTTACCGTGTTTCTAATCTGTGACAACATTTTCCCCTATTAAAGTGAGAGAAATAGTGAATTTCTAGAGTTGACGGAATTATCGGTTTGGTTAAGGTATAATTATATTGTATAGCGAATGGTGTAAAAATGATATTAAATTGGTGTTAGTACTATTTTATTTATACATTTTTGAAATTTTCCGATGTAAGTTTAGGTATGTGTAGTATATGGAATAGTGGTATTACTACACCAAAACTATTTATTTTTATCATATTCGGCTCATAGTCAACGATGATGTGAATTTTCTATTTTGATTTGTACGAAACCAAAGGGGACATAAATCCTTGAATCACGAGGTTGAGGTCACACTGTGATATTAGCAGTGGAAAATGTATTGTATTTACTAGGTTCATTATTAGTATTATTGTATATCAACATAGTTCTTCAACTTAGTTGTAGTATGCAGATGTAAAATAGCAGTACCTCCTCCCCAACGTTATCTTGACCGTTAACTTTTCAATAAGTGTCGAGCTTGATGCTATAATAAGAAATTTAGTCTTGGTAGTTAATATTGAACACTTTAAATTTTGATATAATATTATTTAAATATTACTTTATTACATTTGTAACTGTTTTTTTTAAAGCTATATAATATTATGTAAATAATAAATACATCGCTTCAATCACAATACATTTTAAAATATTTTTAATAAGAATAAATTCTATGATGAGTATCTAGTGTAACTGAGGTTAAATTAAATTTTTTTAGTATAAACGACTATTTTATTTTTACTATATTGTGTGAATACCAGTTGCTTATAAATTAGTGATATATGTAAATAACTTCAATATCATTTTTTTATTTTGTTGAATCTGTGGTGAAAAAAGTTTCAATGCATGAAACTTTATATGCAAAATAATTTAAATAGCCACTTGTAACTATTTTAGGAGAGTGGGCAACTATTTACTGACAATAATATTCAGTTAGTTATTATAAAAGTTAAAATTCAATATAATATATGTACATTAAAATAAATCTTTGAATTAGTAATAAAGATTCTAAAAGATGAAATGATGTGAACGCTTCTTGAGTAGATATATATATATTATATTATAATTCATAAAATTCTATTTTTTTTTTTTTTTTTTATTGATCCTTAAGCCCTGCATCTAGGGCCATTAGCTTTTTGTATCGTTGTATTGTGGTGGTGGTAGGGTTTGGAACGGTGAGTTTTTACACGTAAGTGTTGGTGCTTGGCAGAATTTTTAAGTGGGTACCCGTAGGTATCTTCCATGCCCGGGGTGGGGGGATAACTAAATAATAGTTATAACAATACTAGTCATAGGTATAATCATACTTATAATTACCTACAATTGTTTAAAAGTTTCTTTATTCTAAAATTACATATTTATATTTGAATTTACTAGGGAGTCCATAAAAAAAAAAAAAAACACATACATTTTAACAATTTTTGCACAAAGAGTTGTGTCTCATAGAATAAAATAATATTTTCAGTTATTGTTGTACAGAAAATGATGTGTGTCTAACTGAAATTCTAGTAATATTGTAAAGTATTATAATGTTTTTATATACATTTTTAGTTAAATTGATGTGTATTAATTAGGTACCTACCCAGTTAAAAATGTTAAAATATATAAACTAGGAATAATATTTGTATAACAATCAACATAATAACCCAACGATGAAACTTCTTCCGTATATTTAACTGCAGTTTAATATTTGAATGCAGGCATGCAGCATATGTGAAGCGTTTTAAATTATTATTATATCATATAAACCCATTATGTTTTTTTATTCGACAACCATCATTTAATATTGCGTCGTAAATTTATTAAGAATAAAATTTAAAAATAAAAACAAAAAATAACATAAACTTCAATAATATTTACTTCATATATTCATCACACATTACTGTATACAGAGTGACTCACCAAGCATGAATGACCCCATTCTCCCTTAAATATCAAAACATGTATTCAAACTCTGATTTTATTATTTTTTAAGCATATCATAAAATATATAGTACTTATAAACATTTCGATTTTTTTTTTACCATTTTTAACCAGCCGTTCCTCTACTTTCAGAATTTTCTTTTTTTTTCAAATCAGAACTTCCGTTTTTGTAAATTGTACTGCTAAAGTTTTTTTTTTATTTTTTAATGTTGGTGTAAGTAGTTAATTTAAATTCAAAAGAGAAATTTATGAATTATTAGTTTTAATATTTAACGATATTATGTCCCATGATAATAGTCCATTAGTACATGGATAATGATATCGGAGATAAAATGATTTTAAAATGATAGTAATTATTAATTAGAATTGTATTTTAATAAATTATGATGATAATTGTCCAAGTACCTATAATAAGAATAAAGACATGTAGATACTTGACTAATAACTTTAACATATATTTTATGTGAAACTATTATTAAGGATTATTATCCTTACCATATACGAATTTACTAATTTATCATTATGGCATTTCTTATTGGATATGTAAATATTATCATTATTTACTTAAAAGTTAGGCTGAGAATAAGTCTGAGACACTATACAATGTTTTAACTACTAAAAACAATCACGATATGAATTTAAAGAGATAAACGTATTAATTACAGTAGTAAAATTAAATAATTTAGAAGATATTTGTTTATCATTCTACGGTTGAAAAATGTCTTAAAAATATGGAAACTCGTTAATCACAACTGTTTAATTTGTGATAAACATAATAATATAAACCTAAATATTAAAAACAATGACACAAACTTTATTTAAGGACTAGTTAATTAAGTTTATTTTAAATTCGAATAAAATTAGTATTTTCATTGTTCTAATTATTTTTGTTTTTGCAAATATATTATATTTTTTTTTTGAGTTTCAAAAATATATTTTAATTTAAGCTTTAATAAAGAAAAAAACAATCAAAAGTTTGACGAGAAAAAACTTTCAAACATTTTAACACTAAAAGTTTTTAAGAAAAAAACAAAATATTTCTAAATAAAAAAAATAGTCATTCTACTTAAAATATTCTTTATTTTTTCAAAATGAATTCCAAGAAAATTAACCATGTATAATATACATTGTACCTAAACATCATAATGTTTATATTTATTTACAGGCTATAACAACTAATCGATAAAATTATTTTCATCAATATTTTTTTAAATGCATATAATAATATATCAGTTAATGAAATTAACAAATGAATCACTAAAAGGTATATTTAGGCATATTAATTATTAAATGGATGAATTTTATAAATTTGTATCTCAAGTAGATGTCCACCAAAAATAGTATTTCATTTTTTTAATATTGTTTTCAAACGAAATTCAAGCACCATGGGCTCTCCATATAATTTAGTTATTAAAAATAAAATACAATTGAGATAAAGGTTATATTTATCATTTTTATCGAAACGATTAGTGTGGGATATTTTATATTATAATTATATTCGTTAAATCTCCATCGAGTACTAAATCAGTGGTCGTTAGTCATACCACCCTCAACCGTAAACATACACGATGAATATTATAAATAATTTATTTGTAACAAAATCAATTGCTTATTATTATATGAGTCAGCAAAAAATATATTACTTTTTTGATGTTTGCACAGTACATTTAACTCAAGATAATACGATAAATATTACGTATTTAATCCAAATACGTTTTCGTAAGCATGCCATTTATAAACTATTATAGGTAGACGAATATTCAATATTTTTAAGGGTTGAGTGCATACAATAAGTATAAAAATAGACGAGTACGTTACAATTTAATGATAACTTTATAAAATGTAAATATTTATTTATACTTGGTAGTTGGTTTCTATGTTATAATTGGTTCTCCGAAAAAAATGTGAAAAATAATTTTGAAACTTAAGTCATTCAAATTTAATAGTAACGAAGAATAAGTTAATCATATGCTGGAAAAGAAAAATCTAGAACCACCTTTGTTTTTTTAATATAAAAGTTATATAATATAATATTTAATTTTTTTTTCCTTAACAAAATATGATTCTTATACTTAGGCTCATAATAATATGATGGAATATATGCATGTTGTAATTGAAAGTTACACTATTACAATTATACTTTAAGTTATATAAATTAAAAACCTATCATGAAGTATTTATTTTTTGATATACAACAATTAATATAATTATAATATGTATACCTATGCGAATTACGAAAAATGTGTACGCGATGAACAAGACTTATGCCAGAACTATGCAATAATATTACTAAGACTCGTAACATTGTTGTAAAAATATGTTATATTATTTAAAGACGATGTCCACGGGCATTATATAGCAAATTATCTATAAGTTATAATCATTATACAATAGCTGAGTATAACATCTTACAAATGTTCGAGCAATTGAATATTTGTTTTGTTGAATTAGAAAGGAGGTGGTCATAATTAATAGCAATCGATTACTGTTTAATAATTGCAAAGTTTTACCATAGTATTTTATCTATTGGGCCGATGAGGTTGATCTAAATAACTGTTGGTATGGATTAATTATGAGCCGTGTGATTTATTTTTTCAAGCAGCATAATATATTATATATTTCCTGTCAGTGATGGATTGACTTTGAAAGAGTCTCCAGAATCTTGTATATGGATATAGGCACTTTTTATTATTTAAATGATGTATTAGTACTAGAGTATATTTAAAATATATAAATGTCTGCAAATGGCTGTTTGATGTTAGAAAATGTTGTTACTTGTTACACAAGATATCTTGATGAATAAATGTTTTCTTCAGTAGATATAAAATAGGTGGTATGCGTATTATTGAAATTTTCAAAGTGAAAGAAAAATTCAAGCTTCGAGAAGTGTCCATTGTCAACTTTCAATTTAAAGTTGTAAGCAATTAATCTTACTAAAATATTAAATTATAATTTACCTAGTATCTGGACCTATATATTTCCAATAACTTATTAGTTAAAACTTCAAAATAACTATTGAAAATGTATTGCATATTTGCATCTTTAATATAATCTAGTCACTATATTCTAGTGAATTAACCATTTAATCTAGGTTTATAAAAAGCTTGAGAGGAGTATGTATATCATATTGAATAAAAAGCTTGTTGAAGCTAGACTGCGAAACGTTAAAAAATATTATAATCACCTAATTGCTAATAAAAAATGAAAGTCTGAGGGTAAATATCCCACAGAATTCATTCTCAAGTTAAATTTTAAACATAATTATATCGTTTGTGTATAAACTGTTGTGAAGAAAGAAGAAACAAACGAGGAACAATTATTTATGGAAATTGATTGAGTGAAAAAAAATATCTGAAAAATGAAAAAAAGTAATTTAAATAGTAATGGGTAAATATATTAAATTAAATTAATAGTAAGATATAAAATTTAGTAAATTAAGAAAATTAAAAGAGATTCAAAAATATAAAAGAACATTATATTTGAAACACCTCTCTAATCATTTGTAGAAGCAGCAAAACAAGATAATACAGATTAAATTTAAAAGTTGACAGTACCTACAGGTATTTATGGAAAACACCACAAACAAATTTGACTACATTTAGACTTAAAAGTTATACCTTAATTAGGTGTTCCAAATGATAAATAAAAAAAACCTGTGGAATTTTCGGTGTGAATTAATTTGAGAGAAGAGTCTGAAAATATACTATTTATTTACAAAACCCCCAGCTCTGCTATAAAGAGTTAATAATATAAGCAATACAAACTTAGAAAAAAAAAGTTTTATTTTGGGTAGACCACCACCGCCACTTCCGAAAATGATTTGTAATCTTTTTTTTAATTATGAAAAAGTGGTAAAAAAAATACCCCAACGATACTGCAGTAATATTGCGACGTGTTTCGTCGAACGTAATACAATTTTCCTGAGTGAAGTATATATTTTATTAGTTTTATTCACGTAAATAAAATGTTAAATGCTTTATTTTTTTCTCTATTTCTCTCGTACGAATCTTAGCTTAAGCAATTCGTGTAATCGTATATAAAAGAATAAAAGTATAACACTCTTAAATGAATGGCACTTTAATTACAAATGTTAATAACTGCACATAGCCGGATGGGATATTGTTCGGGCTGGTGTTACATATTATAATAAGTGATTTTATATTAAGCCTGAAAGAAGATTTGAAACAAAATTGTAAAAAAAAAAAAACAACTCTGAGAAAACCACACATTTTAAATTTTTTCCACTTGCTACATTTGTCGTTTGTTGTATTTCCGCCTAGGCAAACTACAGAAAAAAAAATGAAGAAATTACCTGTTTTAAGTACTAACTATACTCAATCTCCAATCTATAGATAGAACTACTTGAAACTTTTGGAGCACTGCTAATCGAAAAATGTTCACAAGAAAAAAGATTATAAAACTAATACATTTCATTTTACAAAATATTGAATATTTTGTATTCGTACAGTAAATTGCTTGAATACATTTTATTTATTTGTATATCAAGTACCTACCTATGTAAAATATTATTTAAAAAGTAAAAATATTTTATTTTATTTCGTATTACTATAGTTGATTTATTTTAATATTAATATTTATATTAATATTAATTAATAAAAATAAATATTATTATTTAAGTTCTAAAATATATGCCGTTTTTACATTATTAGTTCCAATTGTATAAATATAATATTCTTTGGTGTTAGTTTATTATAATATAGTGTTAGAGGTGCAGATTATTTCAGATACAACCTTTTTAAATTCACCCCAACCCTTCTTTCAAATTAAAATATTATACATCTGCACAAACCTATGACCAAAATAACCTGATTAAAGTTGTTTGTTCTAATAAACTATAAACTCAACACTAACCTCATTCACCGTGTAGGCAGATGTACAAACCTATAAAATATAATATTATCAATTATGATAACACAATGTATTAGGGTATTTTTAAATAAATAGTGGTTTATTAATACGTTAACTGACTACCTATTTAACATCTCACACGTTTCAGTTACCAGGTCTTCGATTAAATACTATTTATTAAAGGATAAGTATTGGAAAAAAAAAATACATAGTTGTAGACGATATTGAGCTAAACGTAACCACAAGAAACAAATAAATATATAATATAATGTACATGATTTTTTCGTGTATTTTAGAAATTGCAGTATGATACCATAATAATATTAATAATCATAATCATTATACGTAATAATGAATTTTATGGGGGTTGCAAACATGATTATACCACGGGTGACCGACCACGGCATAGGGAGAATTATAATGATATGTGAAGTATATATTATTAAAATGTTTTTTTCTTATAAACTGTCTCTTGCGACTTCAACACGCCACGGGCTACCACTCACTCAGTAATATTAATACTAAAATCGTTTGGGGGAAAAAAAATGTTGTACCCATCCCAAAACATATTATCTATGTTAAAAACAACTGTCACGCGGATCTGATTCAGTGTGTGTGGGAAACAGAAATAAAAATAAAAGTTTGTCCGACGAGACAAAAAAAAAAAAAAAATTATAATTATAAATTTGCTGGTATTATAGAGGGAATTACAAAGGATATGCAGGGGGTTCGTTTGAGTTCCAACTACATGTTGTTCGTGTGACCAAGGGAAGCCACGTAAAACATATTTTATAGGAACCATAAAATAAATTTGAAATACATTTTTTTTAATTAATGTATCATACACATATTTTCACACTAAATCTAAAAACTAAAAATATTTTATAAGCATAGTTATTTGAAATCGGACGAATAATTTTGAATAACCATAAACACATTATATCATATAATATAGTATCTAATACTTGGGCACTGTACACTAAGTTCGTGATGATGAGAGGGTGGTGGTATAGTGGAGTGAAGTTATCGTCATGAAGCCATCGGGACTCAGGATGTGGAGGGGGGAGGTGGAATATAATCACATGATATTATATTTCTTAGCACTGTGTAGGATTGCTACGGAATTACGAAAGTGTTACAGTTGTTTAGTATTTATTTTTATAAAAATATGTACTTAAGAAATTGATACATATTTTTTAGTAATAAAAAAAATTACAACTATTTATTCATTATAATAATATATTACACCATGATGAACACACTTAAATGATATGAATGAGCAAGTAAGGCATGTGGTTGTTGCTTGAAATTTAATTTTGAACTTCGATAGAGGAAGGTCCGACGTAATAAAACACGCATTTCCGGACATGGAATACGATTGCATCTGCCACATAATATAATATTGATCAAGTGAACTGCAAATACACAGCAACATTAATATTATGTAAACGAGATTAAATACTCACATTATTAGCTTTGTTCATTATCTCTGCCACGTCTTTTCAATCGGTTCGCCACATAGGGGGTGAATAGATCCGGATTATGGTCACGTTTTTTTCCACGGAATATTGCGCTCCCTATCATTGCCACTACAAATGTCACCAAAAATCCCAACACAACGTAGTACAGGTAACTGATTCGATACAAATATACATAGCCGTCTTCGTGAAGTACTCTTAAGAAATAAAACTAAGAATTACATTTTGTATAATTTAATTAGGTATAGTACCTACAATATATAACAGTGTTTAATATCCGAAGTTAATTTGGTCTAAAGGGCAGAGAGTGATTAAATTGTTTCCACCCAACTCTTGTTGAGGAGGAATCTCTCCTCTCTAAATATGCACCAATAATTTATTTATTTTTTACAGTATTCTTTATTTTATATTTTGTTTAATTCAAATTTAACAATAATTTTGTTATATTGAAAATATAATATATGATACATTGAACATTTTTTAAAAGGAAAAAATGGTCTAACTCTCAATGCCCCTCCAAATCACGTTTAAAATACGTTTATGATAGAAAAAGGAATCTATAATATGTAATTTGTATAGTTATCGTTTTTATTTAAGTATATAGTATATTAGTAAATACCTATGGAATTTTAATTCAAAAACCAAAAGGGGTGTTTCTTGATAAAACTTGAAGTTTAGAGTACAACTATAGTTTTTAACTTTTATATACAACTATAGTCAATAATACTGAAAATAAAATGGTGGATTGTCATTACCCTTTATAATATGATGATGGAAGCTGGGTAGAACTTGCAGAGGTATTAAATATTGTACACGAATTTGTGTACGACGGTAGATTTTCAACTGGAGGTTTAGGCCCACCAAATCCAATGATAAACGAAAAAGTCAGGCCAAATATTAAGCCGGTCAGTGCACCCTGGAAATTTAAGATTTTATAATTAATAGTCATAAAATAAAAATAACAAAAAATATTAATAACATCCTTAGTGTGAGATGACTATTTATTAAGCAGTAAAAATTTAGGCAATTTCTTGTTGAACTCCAGTCGTACAATAAATCCTACGATAGTAAAATAAAACCATTCTAACAACCAAAAACGAATATACAGGAATAACGATCACGCCTAGTGGAATAGTCGGATTTTGATATTTATTTTGGATTTGAAAGAGGAAAACTTAAATCAGATCGAATTGAACTTAGATTTTTCAATTCATTTCAAATAACGTCAGAAAAATATATTTTAAAATATACTCAACAATTTGGGATATTATTATATAGACACGATTATTCAGACTTTTCAAAATATAATTTTTAAAGTCTGAGTTCAATAAGACTTGAATATGATTATATTATTCTACTAAATAAAAATTATCGAAATTTGAATATTTCACGAGGCTAGAGAGTTTTTCCTGTGAGCAAAGTTTTTTTTTACGAAAAACCCATCGGCTCCAACCCCGTTAAAATTAAAATATTTAAACCGGCGATAACCATAATATTATAAAATATTATAAATTGTAATCAATTACTTTTTGGTTGATGTAGGGTAAGAGTATACCCAATGTAAACACGGCCAACACGGGTCCGCCGATTACTCCGAATATGGTCAACGCAGTTTGAAGCACAGCGCCCATATATTTCGCCAGAAACGATAATATAATGCAAACACTACCGTACACGAGGACTAAAATTTTCATGAGATAAACTCGTTTTTTATCCGATATTTCTTGTTTTTTAAATGGCTGCAATACAAAACATAACATCGTTTTAAGTCCAAACCGTATATTATTATATCGGACGTTAAAATTTGTTTGAAATTTAACAGGCAACCTTAATGTAATCTTCCATCGTAATTGCTGCCAATGAATTGAGGATTGGCGATACGGAGCTCATTGCCGATGAAAATATTCCGGCTATGAATAATCCGGTTAAGCCAGGTATAGATCCCATAGTGTCCAGCACGTACAACGGCATCAATTGATCACTGCTCGATATACGACCAGACCTTTGTAAAGACAATTTATTACAGTTGTTGAATTTGTCATATTATATATTATTTGTGTGTGTAATCCGGTACATATGGTTTTAATAAAATAATAATTTGTGTTTCACACCTAACTTGTGTACGGTACACGAATGTAGTCGAAAGTGTTGAAATATAAAATAAAATACAACTTTTTTCGGAACGCGTATAATAGCAAAATATACGTAATTAATAATGTCAAAGATTGATCAATAATCATGAAATAAAAATTCACGATTAATGATTATTAATATTATACTATTGTACATCACCGATTGATTGTCATCGGTCTCACGTAATAAGTTTGTAATCTTATTACCAGGTAAGAGCGATGTTAATTTGGTATGCATCATTAATTATTGTTGATGTCTATAGGTACTGATAACAAAGCCTATAAGTACTTAACGGTAAAATTACTGTCGTTTGTTTCGTTTCATTATTAAGTTTGTCCATTACGTTAACTTAAAACACATTACTCAGTACACGATATGATCGATGTTCATGAAATGGAATGTTTTTGATTAATATGTGAACTATTAATGGCGATTTCGTGATGTGGATACAATACATAATATATTGGTAAAATGCATTCATTGCTCCCCTAAGAATATAATACATATAATGATAGATATAATATTATATTATGTAGAATGAATAGATATTCTATTAATATATTTTAGTAATACAAATTTAAATATTTAATAATTACTTTATAGGATCGCAGTTGTAATATTTTGAAAACATCGCTAGACCAGACAAACTTGTTATTAGTGATATTACCATCACTAGTGGTAAGCTGCACCACAGTGCGGTAATGGCAGTCTTATAGTCTTTCATGGTTAAAAACCTCTGTATTTGTGTTTGGTTTACAGCGTACAAAGAAATTTGAGTGAAACACCCTCCGATTAGTATACTAAACCAACTGTGCCTTACTGTCGGATCGATACTGAAACTGAAATTGATAAATATAAGTATATTATTATTACATTAAACATACTCAAAGTTAGTAATCGTTTTCAAGTGGTACTGAGGGCAGGTAATGAACTATTAAAAATCAGACTGGTGAAATTGGAACTCAAACTCGGTTTATTGCAGAACAATGAAAATTATGTATATTATTATTATATATTACTACATTATTTATTAATTAACTAGTTGACTAGGTCATTTTTGAAATAGTGTTAGTATTTTAAAAATGTAAAAAAATGTTCAAGATAACTACTTTTTGTTTTTAAAAGTTTGATTTGGCTGTAGGTTTCGTTGAAATAAAAAAAAAATTCAATTCGACATCATAAATCATAGATTGTATAATATCAATGGTGAAACTATAAGACTTAAATATTAATATTGATTACCTACTTCTAAAAATATACTATCAATAACTACATAAATTAAATACATTTTTACTTACTTTCCAAAATTAATACGACCATATCTGTTGGAAATTTCCAAAATTTCAGACAGGCCACCGGTTTCATACCAAGCTACCCCAACAACCGCAATCACCGATGCGTACATGAGAAGGGCCTTGAATAATAGATAAAATAAAACGTTCAGTTATTAATTATTTGCGTATCTATAACTATATAATGTAAATATGGTTTTGTAATAATTACGAAATACGAATATTATGTATAATTAATATAATGACAAGTAACAACCGTACACAAAATATAATCGTGACATTTACTTGTAATAAATCCGTTACGATCACTGCTTTTATTCCACCCATCGTAGAATAGAACACACACACCAACCCCACAAGTACAATGGAAGCCGACTGAGGTAATCCGGTCACAGCTTCTAAAGTCAGTGCTGGGACGTACAATACGATCGCCATGTAAAATATCATTTGAATACTGAACGCTAATGACGTAGTCACTCGTGTTAAACGTCCAAATCGCACTTCCAAGTACTGTGAACAGTGTAACGTCACATAATTATTATATTTTAACATAATATTATTTTAACGTCCTTGGTTTACTACTACCTCGTACAGAGACAGGTTGCCGAGTTTGAAGAAAACCGGCAGATATAAGTAACCAATGATGGGAGTGGCGATTACATAGGATATGATTATGACAGAAAACTGGGTACCACGAGTATACACTTCCGAGCTCAAACCGAACATCGAGATCGCCGTTACGAAACTGGCCATCAGAGAAAATGCCACCGGTAAAACACTCTGGTTCTTATCGCCCAACATGTATTCCTGTGAACATATTAATATACTATGATTATTATATTATTATACTAGGGTGATTCGTCCGAGCATGCCCATTCCCTTTTTTCTCCAATAGTGTAGTTGTTCGAAATGCGAGTTTTACAATTTTTTTTAGTATACTTTACTTCATATTTTAAAATTCTTGAGATTTTTTATACTATACTACTTAAAGAGTACCCTGCGTGGCTATACAAACGTCCGTTTTTCAAATGAAGACCCCCCCCCCTTTTTTCATAAGGCTTCAACTTCTGAGGTCATTAGCCTGTAATAATTATAAACTATTGATCTTACAACTATGGAGGAAAATTTTGTTTTACATTAAAGGGAGTATGTGACATATAGGTATTAAGTACAGGTATTTTTTACATTAATTTTGCTAAGCCTATGTTTGTGAAAAAGTGGTACATATTTTTGGAGTTCTCTTCGCCGAGTTCTAGTTGCATCGTTGATGGGTTTCCGAGAATTTGTCTGGAGCTGTTGAACATGGGGAATTCTAGTATGATGTGTTTGATCGCCAGTTATTTATCACAGAGCTCACAGGTCGGCGGTCTTCTTTGGTTAGAAGGTGCAGGTATGTTACACGGGAGTGTCCAATTTAAAAATGCCAAAAATTAAAATTCGAATAAATAAATTATTGAAGGAAATAAGGTGAGCACTGAACATGCTTAGTAAATCACTCGGTATAGTAGGTAACAAAAAATTAAAAACAAAATCATTACAGTTTTAAATGGTTTTTGTTTTCATAGATTTTAAAAAGAAATATGTATTATATACATTTCTGTAATTTGACATAATAATATATTATTGTTAATATTTAGGTAATAAACAAAATTATTCATTTTCCATTTCGACGTGAATGATTTAAAATCACATAACTCATATTATTCTCAAAATGCATAAACAACTGAAATGTTGAAAGATTAAAATAATCACGTCTTGTTAATGAAGAATGATGCCAAATCTAAAAGATATATTAAAATAAATTTCATTCTGAAAGTTTCAATACAAATAAAAAATATTTGATTAATTTAATTTAAGTTTTAATAGTTATTTGTCGACATACATATTTTATTAATACAGTTAGAATTTTTTAACATTGAAATTTCATTATTTTGAGTTATTAACTTTTTTGTAAATTTAAAATTTAAATGTTTTAAAAATGTAAACATACACACAATAAATTATTTTATATTCTTGATATTTTAAATGACAGCTTGAGTTTTTAATTTAATAATCGTATGCAGATTAATTTTTTATAAAATTGATTTTGTTTTCTTCTTGTTATTCAAGTGTCATCCTTTAGACACTTATATTTTTCACCAAAAAATGTACATTACTATTTTCTAGACATAATAATATCTAATTTTGGATCTTATTGAAATTCATATAGACATTTGAAATTGTCAAGTTCTTTTGAGTTTTTTTTTTTTTTATATAAGGTGTATCAAGAGTCAAGACTATTTAATAAATTGCCATTACAAACGTTACTTTATTTGTCAAATAGTTACCCTGCATAACGCATATTACATTTTTATTTATAAATAGAAAAGTTCGAATACTGTAGGATTATTATATATAAAAGGAACTGGTTTAACGTAGAAACGACTTTCCAGTTATGTTGGATCTCCATCGATGGAGGTTCTCGTGTAGTTTGCTAAAGTAGTTCACTCACAAAAAAAAAACAGGAAAGACAAAGATAATATTTCGGATAAATAAAAAGTATGGAAAGAAGAAAGGGTTTAAACTATAGAGAGAAACAGGAAAGCCAACACAAGAACATTCCTCAAAACAGTGAATGAGCTTAAGAGGGGTTTTAGAACCAGGCCGACAATAATACAAATGCAGAATGAGAAATTGTTATACTCTAATATATATTTTATATAGGTATTCACTTTTCAATCAACTTAATAGAAACTTAATAGTGGAATAATATAATGCGTTTACACAAAGTATTGGACAAAGAATTAAACAAAGAAACAAGATTGCAACTTGAAAGAAAGGGAACTAGACTTGGTATGCACAATTTTTTTTATAAAAGTTTGAAGTTAAATTGTTGAATAAAAAATGTCAAAATAGTGAATATTTGCAAACTATCCTGTAGTTAAAAATGTATACAATTTGAATAGCAGAGCCTTGAAAACTTAGTTATATGTATCTTATATGATAGTAACTGTTTCTGAAACCTAAAAATCTAAGAAAATGTATAATACATGCAACTTTTTTTGTAGATACTTATAATTTAAATTTTGTTACAATTGAACACAAAAAATAATGCTATTAGTTATTTTGTTGTAATTCAAAAATACTTTATTCGGTGTTTACTTGAAACTTTTATGTATATTATTATATTTAACTATACACGATGATGATTTCAAATTATTCATATTAGTTTTATACTATTTCCTATATTTTACTATTTTAGGTATACTACGTTCCTATTCTCATCGATAAGTCGGTACCATTTTCTGAATTGACTTGACTCAAAACTCAATGTAAATAATAACACATGGTAGCCTTATAATAATAATTAATATAATAAATGCGATGTTTTTGGCAAAAATCAATTTAATTTACTGTATTTACTAAATATATATTTAGTAATATAATTGTATAACAAATTATACTATTTAGTAATAATATACAGGTCGACGTATTGTCTTCAATCTGACGAGTTTTTGTAAGGAATGATTAATCATTGAATCCACATTTAACTATCCCATTTCACATCGACCTACCCAATGACGATATACACTCAACACCAACAAGTATACACTATACAGCAGAGTAATTTCCCTTGTATTTATTTTTATTTTTTTTTTTTATGATTTGGTCGAGTTTGGAGTTGACGTGTTTCACGTTTTCCCGATGTGCACTAAAATTCCACCTTTCCAGTCACGTCCATACTGGACCTCATTTCTGTAGGGACGGGCAAGGATCAAAAACCAATTAAAACGTATACGTCGGTTTCGGTGTGGAGTAGTTAAAATAAAACGAAAAAGGAAAGTACACACTCTACGAAAAAAAAAAAAAATGAAAACCTCCGACGAAGCCCAACACGTGTCGTGGTGGACGAAAATAATAATAATTATTATTACCTGTGTAGTCTTTTGTTTGCCACCGGTAAATCGGTAGTACACACCGATCGAGGCGGACATGATCAACATTATTCCGAACACGACGTAGTCGGCAACACCCAACGCCATGGCGGTCGAGAAGAACACGGTTACTGTAGCTGTTTACTTGCACCGAGACGAATTACAATAATATTATCACGTTACCTACCGACTGAAACCCACATGGAAATAATTTGAATTGCCGCACAGCAGCGTTTCGTTTGATAGTGTCGTTTTGCACGGTGGGGCGTATTAAATTAACATGTTATTATCCGATAATAATTATATTCACTATCCCGCGGTGTATACTTTACGAGCCGAGTCGGGTTCCGTCAGATTCGTGTCGAGAATCGATCGGTTTTTTTTTTTTTACTACGTACGATTAAACGGATTATATATAATAGAAATCGTTAGTGAGTGTTTTTTTTTTTTTTATTTCGATTGATTTGAAATAGTTTGTTTATGGGCGATCAGCGTCCATATACTGGGTCGCGTTTTAAATGAACGGTTCTGTAAGAAAAAAAGATAACGTATTTAATACACTTTAAAAAAAAAATAGAAATATATATGTACTAAATCAATAGTATTATCATTTTACGTTTAATTCTCAAATACAGACTATATTATAATTATATTATGATAAATATCAAAACTAAAATAATCACAATAAAATGTGCAGTAACTTCTATCCACGGCTACCGAGTGATTTTTATTTTTTAAATGAAGGATTTGTTAAAAAAAATACATTATTAAATATGTGAAAACAAAAGTGTACAAAGAGCTTAGCGGTGAACATTCTAACTGTAAAGTAATTGTATTAATGATCTTTAATCAATATTAGTAGGAGTAGTTAAATTATTACCGAGCAAAGATGAGTCATCCTGTACGTTATTCGTGTCTGTATGGTTTTATGGAATGTATAGCTACATATACTGAAACAAATAATTATTAATGCAATATAATAAAGATAAGGCAAATGGACTTTTATATTTCTGTCAAATATACTACAGATTAAAAACGATTTACGATACAGGGCATAAATCGTATAAAAAAATTTAATTGCCAGATTAGTCGGTTAATTGCATATGAACTAATATATTATACTAAAATAATAGTATCATTGTTTAAGTATAATAGCTGGCATATATAATTTGATACAACTAAAACAATGTTTATTTTATATAATAGATGATAGTAATAATATGAGCATAATATAATAAATAATGTATAGTTTTAAAACTGTGATACCGAGTAAAAATAACATTATGTGAAAATCAAAAATCCAAGATAAACGCAAGATGTAATATTAGGTATCACAAACCTCACAAATCGTCAAATAAATACAAAACAACAATTGAAATCAGAAATGGTGAACGATTATTAAAAATATAATCGTCGAGATTGAAAAAATAGATACAAACCTATACGAACGTTAGGCACCAAGTTGGAGTAGAAGTCGTTGGAATTTCGCTATAGCTGCATAGCTGAATAATAATAATGTTATTATATTTAATGTAATTACTATGGACAACTTAATAATATCATGGAAAATGACGTACTCCAGAGATTGTATAAAATATGTATTGACATTAATAATGAATAATGATCGTAGTGTTAAATAATATATAGGCGGCAGTGGACATTTAAACACACTGAGCGATGAAATGATACGAATCGATGAAATGGCGACGTTCCTTGTGTATAATAGTTATTGAATAATCCAAGTGGAAACACATAATATTTATCTTTAGTTAGTTGAAAAGAGTGATCGAAGTTGATACTTTTATACAAACTGGTTGAAATCATGTTAGAAGTCCCATAGAAATGATGCGGTGACCGTGAAGCTTTCACAATATTTGAAAATCATATTCCCTCGTGAAATACCATAACGGCAAAACTTAAAGTAGTTATTAACACCTGGTATATCTACCTTATTTTTATCTACCCATTGGCTAAACCATTTTAAATTAATAGAGAGCAATACCATATTATTATGCGAAATAAAATAATTAAGTAAATAATTAATTACAAATATATTTTCCACAGAATTTTGATTTAATTCCTATTATATCTATAATACCTAATATATAAAATTGTAAGGAATTTTCTACTACCGTGCTAACCGAGAAAACTACTTAGCCGATTTGGCTGATTATTTTTTTGTTGTATTCGTAATTGTAAGGGCAATGTCTTATGAAAGAACATTTTAGGAAAATCCAAGAGAAAAGTAAGAAATATGGATGTCAAAAATACAATGGCGGTGCCATCTATCAAAAAAAAAAAAAAAACTAAATAATAAAAATTTAGTTTATTGTTGCAGATTAAAATAATAATAGTGTATTATAATATATTAGTTGCTATTGGTTAATCGGGCATGTTTGTTGATTCGTATTATTATTTTTCGTCGATATATAATATAAAAATGAATGTTTGTGTTCTTCCTATGATAAGAAGATAGATTAATTTAAAAAGGGTTAAATTTGATTTTTTTTATTCATCGGATTATAGTTCTTAGTTTTAGTTAGGTTAGGTTAGGATTTTGTATTAATTGATTATATTCATACACCGTAGGTGGAATTAAGTAAAAATGACAAACTTTGTATAACTTTGATACTTTAGAGCTAAATCATACACTTACGTGCAAACAGCACAGGGTCAGCGATCTACCGCAAGTAGATTGCCTACCTGATAATATACTGCTGCGAAGCAGAATTTTTATTCTGGGCAACGGAAAAGTTAAGATAAGTTTTAAACACCATACACCGAATATTAAATAACAAATTGAACAAAGTTTGAGTCATATAGAGTTTATATATATAACGAGCAACGAAGTGCACGGGATCAGCTATTTTTAATAAAAATATGTATACCATTAATAGTGCTAGAGACATTTCAATTTTCAATACGTTTTCATTAACAATTTTTATATTTGCTTGCCGATCACATTAAACGATAAAATTTGAATAAAAAATTATACATCTCATCTTCCGGAAGCAAAATAAACGACCAACCACTTGCGAAGCTGTGGCGGGTTGGCTATTATTATTATAAATATAGATAAATATTTTTATTATTTTGTATTACAATATTCTAACATAGGTATCTATTATTTTTAATTCATTCCAAATGAACGTTTAAAAAAAAAATTGTTTAAATTCTCATAAAAATATCGGGCTTTGGAGTATGAAATAAAAAATGCATGATGTCATCAAAAAATAAAACACTTAATGATAAAAAATAGTAAAATGTTTTTTTAATAATTTTGAAGAATCTTAATGTTAATCTTTAAAACAATCACCATGTTTATTTGGCGCATGCTAAGGTCTAATGCTCTAATTATTAAAAATCATTTATAGACTACAGTGCAAATGAATTCTGTAATAGAGTTTTTAATTAACAAAGAATAAACCTATATCTTAAAAGAATAAAAATAATTTAAATATCTTCAACGTTTATAATCTTATTTTAATTTAAAAATTGAACACAATTGCAGTTATCTGATAAAATTACAATTCTATAACATTAACAATTAGTTTTATCAGTTTGTAAATGTTAAGTTTATATTTATAGTTATTCGAATATTAAATATTATGCATTATACGACATAAATTATATATATGTTGTAATAAAAATGATTGAACGCTGATACAAGGTTTTGTGGTTCAACAAATTATTAACAGTTTATTGAAATATATTGTGTTATTTATTTGTACAATATTTTCTTTTTGTTTTTTTATTCAAATCGTTTAACACGATGTACATTTAAAAATACATGTAACAAGGAATAATGTTTCTATAATTTTATTATATTCGGACTCACGGTTTGTTTGAATGTTACTTAATGTGATAGTAGTTGGCTGGTTGCAATATACGGTGTCCGGTCTGTTCACGGCGACGAGTCTGTAGGTACTATTGACGATGGTGAACTGTGTATCGGCGGCGTTTCGACAGCGGTGACACTTATGCGGGTATCCAAATAGGTGTGCGGCGGCCACGTTATTTAATGCTGCGATTTCGTGTTGGTACCTACTTACGACGGTGCGTAATATTATATAATGATCGTTAATCTGATACAGCGGTATTCAATACGGACGGCAACGTTTTGGCGGCGACGGTCTCGTATAACGGCGGTATCTTAATATTTGTAATTGTACTGTGTGGGTGTGTGGATACTAGGTCGGGCGGCGGCGGCGATGGCTCGGCGTCCACGACGGTAACGGCGATTTACGGGGGGGTACTCACAGTTGCACTGTGTGGACCTATTAATTTAGGCCCCAGGTACAAGTGTGGGTGTGCGGATACTAGGTCGGGCGGCGGCGGCGATGGCTCGGCGTCCACGACGGTAACGGCGATTTACGGGGGGGAAACTAACGACGAGTCTATTCTGTATGCTGTTTGGACCTGAAGAGGCCCCAGATACAGAAGAGAGTTTTAACGGTACACTATGACGGACGGGACAACGGCGGACTATAGTGTTGTAAAGGCGAAGCGAAACTCGATACCCGTTTGCGCTGTTTGTACCCAAGGTGGGCACCAGACACAACGACGGGTAGACGGCGGCGGTATAATGCTGTTTGAACTCGAGATGAGCTCCAGACACAATACGAAAAGCGTATGCGGTCGGACGGATGACTGTTGTTTTTGGTGACTTCACCGGGGTCTATTTACTACATACCCTGGTGACTGCTGCATGGTATATTGTTGACTTACTCATACAACCTCATGGTGGTATTTGTCGGTAGGTTTTGATTTTTATGGTATCGTTCGGGCTGTGCTCGACTCCTACCATGTGACGGTACATGTTATACTACTTACATTGGTGTTAGTTAGTAGTTTTAAAGGTTTAAATGTCGCTGGTACGCACCGTACTAAAAGGACTGCGCGTACCGCGACATCTAGTGCGTTTTTCAGGCATGCAGTTTTGAACAGAATACTACATTTTAGTTCTTACTTTGTCGACGGGTAGCGCGTCGTTCATGAATATCATGATATGGACGGTTCTGTCTCGTTACAATGTATATAATATATAATAATGTGAACGTATATAATGTGTTTTAGAGATACACTATTTCTTATCACTTGAGCATTATGATATAATATATTATTAATAATCAAGGAGTAACGAATGTAGTATATTTTATTTAGACGATCGTATCTTAAATCCATCTGTTTTCCCTGTAGCTCATGAATATTATCATGCGTTCCGGTGATTAAAACTTAATTTTACTCAAACTCCAAGAGTTTGACTTTAGTTGAATCGGACGTAGACGCGCAACGTTTCGAGGATTCGCATACGTGCTATCTGTATTAAAATAATATTATTAATTTTAAACTGTAATTAAAACCACAAGTTGCAGCCAATCGCTGAATGATGATATATCTTTGCTGAGAACGTTGTCGGTTGTGCATCGGAAATGCCTCGGAAATAGGCGCCATTACGTTCTCTCGGATACGGATGTATAGATATTTTACATCTCCAGAGAGGGCTATGATAAAACACATTATTACTATACATTTTTTTGTATATAATTCTAAAATTAATTTAAAAGTTATATTTCCGATGCGAAGACTAAAACCGCCCGTAGTAATTTTTAAACAGGATCACCAACTGAAAAGAA